>PVJI01006147.1:0-89260 GCA_004026765.1 Micronycteris hirsuta
TGAGGAACTACTGGGTGCGTGGCTGGTAGCTCAGAGGAGGAGCACACAGAAAGGTTGAAGAAAACCGTGTGCCCAAGTCAAAGGAAGAGAGTTTCAAGGAGGAAGAAGTGACTGCTGAGAGATTAAAAGTTGAGGACTGAGAAGTATTATTTAGCTCTTGAACACTGAGGGTATCAAATAGCCCAGTGGCCAAGAAAGATTATATTATTAAAAGCACTGACTGAGTTTCTATTATACAAGTGTTGAGAATTTTAAAGCTCGATTATGAATAAAAAAATCACATACAGTGTTATTATCAATGGCCTATTATTGGAACCCAATGAAAGAGTAAACAACATCTCCTTTTATAACAATAGTATAAACAACATTTTTTCATTTTTTCCATGATTGATCATATCTTCTTGCCTTTAACTATGGTAAAGTAGAATTTACATATCTATATGAATGGCAGATAAGCATTTACTTTTTCATTTTAATATAAAACATAATGTTTCATCTCAATAGAGTTCGAGTTTCTCTGACTCAATACATTCAATATCCTTCACAATCACAATTCAATCTGAAACGACACCTCATTAAAAACATTCTCTCTGTGCTGCTGGATGAATGATTTCATAAATCGCATACAAAATCCAGGCCCTAGAATACTCAATGGAAGAGGATTTGATGAGTAAACATCTGCCATTTTTAGTTCATTTTTATTGTGCATACTTGCAAGCTTATTCAAGTTTCTGATTAGAGTTACATGAGGACTTTCATAAACATTCTGTTAAAGCTTGACCACAGAAGTGTAGTCAAGACATAGAAATTTAAATTTCAAAGTTGGCTGAGCGTGGCTGCAACCCAAATCCGAAGAGGAAATGTTATACTGCAGTACATTTTCAAAGCACAGAAATTGTACCACAATTTCTAAAGAAAGCATTCAGCCAGCAACAAACGGAAAGTTACATTTATAGAATGTTTTTAATCTTTAAAAAAATCTAAAACAATCATGTATTCATTAATTCACGTTCATATTTATTGTCAACCATTCGTTGAGCACTAAGCAGCAGGTCTGAATGGACGGCATGCTCTGCGTGACAGGAAAACGAGCATCACGCCAAGGCTGTGAAGGAAAGATTCCGAAAGTAGGTAGATTTACCTGACTCAGTCGGGGGCTGGAGGATGACCATGGCGATGCCAGCAGCTGCCATTCACTTGGCACTTACTACTGCGCCACGCTCCGAGGGACCACCCCATGGACTGTCTCAGTTGATCCTGGAAGCCATTCTCTGAATTGGGTAGTAATGTCGTTATTCCCATTTTAAGACAAGAAAACTAAAATAAAAAACTTTTTATTTTGTTGGTTGGTTTGTTTTTAGCATAAATCACAATACTTAGAATGGTTATCCTCAAGACATCAAGAAAATCTAAACTCTGCTCAGCAAAATATTGATAACAGAGGCAGGCTTTTAGAAATGTCATCACTAAGAAACATGGTTGTGATTCGGGTGTTCACGGGCATCGGTCGTTTCTTGGGAAGACTCTCCGTTCTCCCCAAGGATGACAGATTAAGGAGGCAGTAGTATACAAGATTAGAAAAAAAGTTAAAATTAAGTAGCAAGGCAAGAATAAAAGGAGACAAAATTGAGTAACACTGGGTAATGATGTATCAGCCACTACATGGCAGATCAGAGAGTAAGAGCAACGCACACACTTGCATATGCCATCTACGACCAAGGACCTGGCCTCTCCCTACTCCTGTAATAAATCTTCATGCTCAGAATCAGGCCTCCTGCTCAGTAGATCACAGTACTTTCTGACCCCAAATCTGTTTTTAAAAATACTGTCAGCCCTGGCTGGTGTAGCTCAGTGGTTTGAGCACCGGCCTGTGAACCAAAGGGTCGTCCGTTCAATTCCCAGTCAGGGCACATGCCTGCGTTGCTGGCCAGGTCCCCAGTAGAGGGCACTGAGAGGCAACCATACATTGATGTTTCTCTCCCTCTCTTTCTCCCTCCCTTCCTCTCTCTAAAAATAGATAAATGAAAAATAAAAATAAAAATACTGTCAAACCCATCTCATTTGCAGCTGTAATACAACACTGCTCTCTCAGAATTCTCCGCTGATTCTCCTGCACAGAGTTCACATTTCTCTTACTTAGTTCCAAGGCCTCCTCCTTACATAGAGGCTTCTGCCTGTGTCACTTCGCCTGCTTTATTTACCACTACCTCTGCCTCTGCCTGGTCCACCCAAATCCCCTGTCTCATCTCGTCCCTTCTCCTAATTCCTTCCTCATGACAGCTCTACTCAGTTTCTTCTGCCAGGACAACTTCATAACTCTTAACTGACACTCTCACCAATAAAAAATTGTTAAGAGAGTTCAGCAACATTTGGGAGAATAAACTCACTGTAACTTAATAGCATAGAGAAGTGAGTTTCAAACTCTTTTAGTTACATACTCCTTTTGTCAGAGAAATTTTTCCCAGGATCCAGCCACTTAGGACTAGACCCCGAGGGATGGGTGGATGCCTGGGACAGCCCAGTGGATTGGGTGGGACCCCACTGCTGCCCCAAGCCCAGCAGCACTCCGGGTGGCTTCGGGGTGTGGAGACAGACCAACAACCAATGCCAAAAGCACAGCCTAATTATGGAAGCTTTTTGGAAGACAAATCAAACATTCAGAAACCCTGTAGTACTAGAAAGACACTTGTAAACCCACTTCTGTAAAACAGTATCAAGCATGAAACAAACATTAAAGTGCCTTCTATGTGCTGGGCACTAATTTGAGCACTTAGGCTACATCAGTGAAAACCAAGGTCCCCTGCCCCTTAGTCAAAATCTTGTAGGAGTGGACAGACACCTAAGAATGCACATAATACATATATAAATGATACAATTTATTAGGAGGTGATGGGTGTTGTTGCAGGAGGGGAGCAGAAGGGGAGTAAAAAGGAGGCTGGGAGTTCTAGACCGTGGGACGAGAGGGGGAGGCATGTTGCAACTATAAAGAGGGCAATCAAAAAAGGCCCCCTGAGTAAAGTACCATTCAGCAAAGCCCTGAAGGAGGTGAGGAAGTTAGGAAGATGTTTGGGGGAAGAGGTAGCAGTATCTGGCTTTAATTGGTACTTTTTACTGAACCACTTACAGTGGGCCAGGCAAATGGCTATTAAGTTAGAACAAGTTCATTCACAGAAGATTTGTGAAGGCAGTAGAAAGAACTGCCATATAATGTTCAAGCACCTTCCCCAATGATAAGGTCTTCAATAACATTTATCAAAACAGAGAACGTAACATTGGTGCAATACTATTTATTAACTAACTTCCTGACCTTCTTCAGATTTCAGAGTTTTCCCACTAGTGTTCTTTCCCAGTCCAGGATAGAATACTACATTTAGTCATCATGCCTGTTAATTCTCCTCTGGTCTGTGACTCAGCCATTCCTCATTTTTCATGACCTTGACACTTGGAAGCAAACTGATCAGGTATTTTGTAGAATGTCCTTCAAGTTGAATCTTTTTTTCCTGTCTTGTTTTCTTTTTTTAATGAATAAACAGGGGTTACAGAGATGGGGAAGAATGTAAAGGGCCCTTCTCATTTCGTCCTATCATTGGTACATGCTATTAAATAGGACTTACCACTGGTGATGTTGAACTTGATCACTTAGTTAAAATGGTTGATATATGCCAGGTTTCTTCACTGTAAAATTCCTATTTTTCTATTCCATACTTTTTAAAGATTTTATATATTTATTTTTAGAGAGACGGGAAAGGAGGGAGAAAGAG
Organism: Micronycteris hirsuta; assembly: GCA_004026765.1. Lineage (NCBI taxonomy): Eukaryota > Metazoa > Chordata > Mammalia > Chiroptera > Phyllostomidae > Micronycteris > Micronycteris hirsuta. The sequence goes on from PVJI01006147.1 coordinate 3,762, forward strand.
ACAGAGAGAAACATCAATCAGTTGCCTCTCCCATAATCCCAACTGGGGACCTGGCCTGCACCCAGGCATGTGTCCTACTCAGGAACTGAACCCACGGAGGCATACCAGGCAGGGTTCTTCTTCCGTAAGTTTAAAAGGTGAGTCACTATTTCCACACTTAAAGAGAACTGAACTATACCTCATGGAGGGGGCATAAAAAACAGTTTGTGTACTTATATTAAAACCACCACAGTAATTAATAAATCTTTGAGATGCAGAAGACAGTTTGAGGCTGTGTACATATCCTATTTCACCTTCTCCAAGTCTAATTTTGTATTTTCCCCACCACAGTCTTAGCATCAGCCCTGTCCCCTTTTAACAGAGAGTTTTAACAGAGTTCTGAATATCAGGAATATTCAGAAACTGTCTCGGGGCTAGGGATGCTTGCTGCTACTGAAATGTCACTGCTTCTAGGACCTCTCAGCAATGTGCACACACATATCTGTATTTATTTCTGTGTCTACATGTGTATATACTTAAGTCAACACCTAAGATGTGGGGATACACATTCCACCTCCTTGAGAGTGGAGTAGCTTCATGAATTATTTAGAATTTTTCTGCATAGGAGATTCGTCTCCTGTTCTCCATTTATTTATATTAGTATACACCCAAGATTCTTTACTTCACACTTGGGGCTATAATCCAATACTTTATTTTGTTGCTCCAATTGGACCAGCCCTGGTACCAGCCCTGACCATGGGGAGGTCTTTCAGTTGGTTCCTGTGTCCCTTTGATATACCACGTCATTGTGGGTTTTTTCTTTAACACTTCCTCACTTTATGGCACCAGGATCATTTGATATAGTTCCTGACCCAGTCCTATAATCAGCTATTTCTCCAAGGATTCCTGGTTTCCTTTCATTGGAGAATGGTATTAGGAACCCAGATCTGAGTGCTAGGCATGCCCTACATTTTTTAGCTAATAATTTATCATAAATACTTTTCAATGTGAGTATACAATTTAAATTATTGCATTTTGAATTATATAATATTCCACTGTGTAGATAAACCATAGTACCATCTACTGATGGATATTTTTACTGTCTCTAAATGTTCTGATATTATAAACAATGCTGGGATAAACTTTCTTAATTAAAATCATTACTCTCATGACTAATGATTTCCTTAGGATAAATTCCTAGAATTATAAATAGCGAGTTTAAGACTTTAAATGCACGTTATAAAAAAGCCCTCCTGAGTCCCACCTACAGACAGTGACGGTCACTGCTCCACACACTCTCCAACATGAGTTACACCATCATCTTCATCATTTCTTATTTAACGGATAAGCTTTTTTTAGTTGTAATTGATTACTAAGACGAACAATGTTTTTTTAATATATAATCTTTATTATATTTTTCCCATTACCATTTAGTCCCCTTAAGTCTCCCCCCGCAATCCCCACACTGTGGTCCATGTCCATGAGTCCTTTTCCCTTTTTGCTCAGTCCCTCCACTCCTAACCTCCCCCACTAGTTGTCACCTGCTCTCCATCCATGAGTCTGTCTTTGTTTTCCTTGTTAGTTCAGTTTGCTCATTAGAATCCACCTATGACTGAAATCATATATTTGTTTTTCTCTAACTGGTTTATTTCACTTTAGCATAATGTTCTCCAGGTCCATCAATGCTGTTGCAAGGAGTAAAATTTTCTTTTTTTACGGCCAAGTAGAATTCCAGTGTGTGAATGTCCCATAGTTGTTTTATCCATTAGGACACTTAGGCTGCCTTGGTATCTTGGAGATAGTAAATAACGCTGAAATGAACATAGGGGTGCTTACGTTCTTTTGCATTACTGTTTTGGGTTCCTTCAGATATATTTCCAGAAGTGGGATCACTGGGTCAAAAGGCAGGTCCATTTTTAATTTTTTGAGGTATATCCATACTGCTTTCCACAGTAGCTGCACCGGTCTACATTCCCAGCAAAAGGGTTCCCCTTTCTCCACATCCTCACCAGTACTTGTTTTTTGATTTATTGATGATAGCCATTCTGACAGGTATGAGATGATACCTCATTATGGTTTTAATTTGCATTTCTATGATGATTAGTGATGTTGAGCATCTTTTCATATGTCTATTGGCCATCTGTATGTCCTCTTTGGAGAAGTGTCTATTCAGGTCCTTTGACCATTTTTTAATTGGGTTGTTTTTTTGGTGTTGAGTCTCATAAGTACATTATAAATTTTGGATATTCACCCCTTATCAGATATACCAGCAAATATGTTCTTCCATTCTGTGGGCTGTCTTTTTATTAAGATGAATAATGGTTTAAATATTTATTTGCCATTTAAATCCCTTAAAAATTTTTTTTTTCTATTCAAGTACTTTGGCCTCTTTTCTATTGGTTGACTTTTTTTTTTTCAAGATTTTATTCATTTACTTTTAGAGAGAGGGCAAGGAGGGAGAAAGAAAGGGAGAGAAACGCGTGAGAGAGAAACATCGATCAGTTGCCTCCCACAGGCCCAGACCAGGGACCAAACCCGCAACCCAGGCATGTGCCCTGACTGGGAATCAAACCAACTATCTTTTGCTTTGCAGGACAACACCCAACCACTGAGCCACATCTGTCAGGGCAGTAAACTTTTTATTAATTGATATGTACAGTCCTTGTGTATTAAAGAAATTAACTCTTTGACTGTTACACACATATTTAAGCGCCTTCCACCAGTTCATCACTTGTCTTCTAGTTTGGTCTATGGCCTAGTCTATTTCTTTCTAAACAATAACTTTCCAAATACCAAATTCTATAAATTTAAACTAATTTATAGATTTTTTTTTTGTCTAAGCAACATTTACATTTTACAATTTTGCTCACAGACTAAAATATGTGTTTACTCTTACATTTTTGCATTATGTGGCAAATCTAAAAAAGAGCTGATGATGTATTATTGATTCTGACACAGTCATGAAAGCACAGATTATGCTACTATTAAAACTTACATTTTATGACAGGCTTGTCAGGTTTAATTTATGACTCAAACACATTTCTGGCTCAGTAGCCACAAGTTATCTCCTTTTGAATCTTTATGATATAGTACATTTTCTTGCCAGAGTATTTTTTCAAACATCTTGATATACTCTAATTAAAAAAAAGAAAATACACACCAAAAATTTATAAATAGAAAATATCATTTTTAAAAGCAATTTCAAATGTATATGGTTATATACATATATGTCAATCTCCACTTATTTCTCATGCTAGTTTCATATTTTATAAATATATTTTTCTACTTTTTAGAAAATGATATAACATGAAAATCATGTCACATTTCTCAAATTTTCTGAAACTAAGAAACAAGCACAACACAAAATGGAACTGATGAAACCGTCTTCTTTGGAGTAGCAGTGACATTTCAAATGAGGAGAAAAGTGTGTATGTGTGTGTCCTAGGAATTACCTCGGATGGTGGGGTTGAGGAAGAGCTTGTCTGAGAACATTCTAGCCATGTGCACAGACATGGCAGTGGGAAGATCCGTGGTACATTAAGTAAACAGAGGTAAGGTGGGCAGGGCCAGACGACATGGGCCATCGAGTCTCGTTAAGGATTTGAGTCCTTAACCTAAAAGCAGATGGAAGCACATGCAAGTGACTTGTTCAAATGTATCGTTTTACAAGAGTCCTGAGTAATATAGAGAACGGATGAAAGGGAAGTAAAAACTCCTGAAGACCAGAACTGAGGCATGTCAGTGGTCTCGGCTGTAGATGGTGGTGGCCTCACCGGCAGCAGTGGGCTGGAAACGTAGAGAGGAGGGAATGGGGTCCGGGGTAGAGCTGGCATGCAAGATCCACAGCACTCAGCAATTTTATTAAAAGCAGGGAATGAGGACAATGGGTGGATAGCAGTGCCTAATCACGAGATGGGAAACAGTAAGAGAGAAGTATGGTAGGAAGGTGAGCATGTTTTATTTTGAGCTTTGCAATCACTTAGAAATAACCAAGAAAATATGTCACTGGAGCTCAGAAACAAAGTTTGAACTGAGGTTCTACAATGAGCATAACTATCATGTAGATTCATAAATTGAATCCAAGAACGTAGTGGGACTGCTTAGGGAAAGAATATAAAGCAGTGGTTCTCAACCACGGGCTGGGAAGATATTCTGCCCTCAGGGGATTATTGAGAATGTCTGAAAACTTTTTGGCTGCCACAGCTGAGGGCATCTAGGGAAGGGAGGCCAGTATTCATACAATTCCTATGGCGAAATATCCTACAATGCACAAGAGAGACCCCTACAAGAAAACTACCTGGACCAAACGTCAACAGTGCTAAGGCTGAGAAGACCATGATGGTCCAGGAACAGAGACTAAGGAAGAACAACCACAGAACTGGGAGGAGAGCCAGGAGTGTCTGGTGCTGAGAACTTCAAAGGAAGAGAGTTTTCAGAGAAGACATGGGCAACGAACACTGCCAAATGTTGCTACTGCAGAATGAAGTGTTGCATATATGGGTTCAGAGTCTAATTAATACAGGAATTGTTTTTTATCATTTCCCCTAATATACTTCCAAACCTGCGTTATTTTTCAACAGGCCACAACACAGGTGTACATTTTTAGAAAAAAATGGAATTTGGCATCACTTATTAATCCCAACTTCGGTCGCCTTTCTAAATGTCTCCATTTCTCGGATGCTTGCCTCACAGAGGAGGGAGCTGGTTCTGTGTAGAAGCAGCACGAGTCAGGAGGGAAGAAAGAAGCAGGGAGTTTGGGTAGGAGAAAAAAACGACAGCCTTACGTGGAAAGAGCAAAGTCCGCTTACAAATACGAAGGGCTCCAAATGAACATCCAGAGTCTGTTATCTGGAATTCCACGTGCATCTTCCCACAGAGACAATGCTATAAGAACTAAATTATCAGAAAAACTACTGAGCTGGTTTTACCTGTAATATCTTTTGACACTGATGACAGCCCAAGCTGTAGAGGACCCTGATTTCAGGAGGTTCAGGCGCATTTCAAACAATTTAGGTGCCTTCCCCTCCTCTTTTGAGAACACCCTTGATCCCGATTTTGTCAAAGCTCATCTGTTCCTCCAGCACTGAGCACCAATAGCATTGTTTGTTTGGTGCCTGCGTCCCCAACTGGGGGCTAAGCTCCACAGAGCCAGCACCATGCCCACCCTATTTACTACTAAACATTAAGAAACTACCGTTACTGCCTGGCGTTCAAAAAACAAAAATTGATTAATGAATGAATGAATGATGAGCCAAGGAATGAATATATTTCTATTTTTAAAAATGATGTTTGCTGACCCTAATATATTTCAAAAGAGTGAATCTATTATGCAGAATTGCCCAATAAACTTTTCAAAATAGGCTGGCAGTGGGAAGAATACTGTTTTGAGGCAGAAGGTCACCCATCATTAGGCCAGGCCTGCCTGAGAGCCCACCTGGGGGTCAGCCTCATTCAAACGGTATATGCGAATGTATACTTATATTTGTATTCCTCCCTTTCAGATAGTAAAACATCTATTTCTGCCATGACTGTGGTAGTGGCGATGTGAGTGTACTGCAAGTTAAGAGTTTTTAAATTTAGGGAGAAAAGAGTCTGTTTGATAATAAAAGAAGATCTTCAGGAGAGACAAGTTTTTGAAACATATGGAAACCTACTAACAGGATTACTGTATTATCGTAAACAATTTTATGCAAAGAAACTTCCACATTGGACTTCAAAAGGGAATGGAATTAAGACAGAAAAAGTGGGTCAGGTGGAAAAGACTTTTCTGATTAGGAAAAAATAGTCATCAGGGAGCATTTTACAGTGAACTCAAGCATGAGGCCCTTGGAAGGTGCTTCTCTTAGAGCTAAACAGTGCCATTTAGACCAAGGCATATTGCAGAATGAAAGCATCTTCTCAACAGCAAAGGGGCAGCGGCAAGAACAGGGCAATCTGTAGGAAGCCATGCCATCAAGCTGTCCATTAAAAACACAGCAAAAAAAAATGCAGATGCCCTTTAATGAGCCAGTAAATGTGTAGAAGTCTAGGACTTTTAGACGTTAACTGCCCTAACACAGGCTGGAGCAAAAGTAGGTTTATAGTAGTTCATGTGCAAAAACACTATGGTAATTAATAAATAATGATACAAGAACAAACTCTGTTTCACATACAACGGTAAACCTACTTCTGCCCCACCCTGCAGAAAGGTCTTTCTGAAAACAAACAAACGAACAAAAAAAGACAGGAAAACCCTGATGAAAAAATATTGAATAAAGTTTAGTCAATAATTTTATTCTGGAGTGTATTTTATTAAAGGTTGCCTCAAGTTTAATATCCTTTGGTTTATAATGTGTAATTAGTAACTGGTAGGAGTGCTGTGCATTTTAATAACTATTCCCATATATACATTCCACAAACATAACATAAAGGAGTGGTCCATCACACTCAGCAATCCACACCCAGAGTAATCTTCTGTGGTTGATACTTAGAAGCTGTAAGCACTAATGTTCCAAACTATAAACATAGTGATATAATGTTAAATGATATTGATAAGAGCTAACAATTATTGTGTACACATTATGTGCTAGAGGCTTTACATATATTTCATCTACTCTTCACAACGAACCTATGATAGTCATATCAGAATTGGACCCATATTCTAAATGAAGAAGAATAAGGAATAAAGTAGTTAAGTAACTACCAAGATTCCAGCTCACGGCTCGAATTTGAAGCACACTTTCTTCTAAAAATTCCATAAAGTAATGCCACACGTAACAACAAGGTTCTCACAGGACGTTCGGAAGGCGCACTCAATTTCTCGGCGCATGCTTTCAGTTCTTGTTCGCATTTCACTCTCAAAACTCCGTGTTCTTTAGTGTCCACACACTCGTCTGGATTACCTGCATCCATTTCCACGGCTTCCATTTTACCTCGAAGTTGAAGATTCCCAGCTCTTGGTCCAACCCAAACAGTGCTCCTCAGCAAGGCGCTGTCAACAGACGTTTTGACTTGGACGTCACTCTGGTGCTTAAAGCTAGACATGACAAAAACTGAACTCCGGGTCTCCAACCCAGCCCCCAAATCTACTTTTCTTGCCTCCGAAAATATCTATCTTTCTTTCAATACTTAAGCCAGGAGTTTGGGAGTGAGCCTGGACTCCTCTCTTCTCCTTCAAACCCTACATCCAGACAAATCACAAGTTCTTTTGATTCCACCTCCTGATTAACTCTCCCGTGAGTCTAGTCTGTCTGTCCATCTGAACTTCCCCATCAACTTCAGCAGGACCACTACAACAACCTCCTAAACGATATTCCTGCTTGGGATCTCATTCCAAACATTTTCCATAATGCTGCCGAAGTGTTTGTTTTTTTTTAAAGAACAAATCATGATTTTTATTTATTCATTCATTCACTTATAAATTTTTTAGCCAGGCACCATTACACCCAAGAAAAATACAACACTGAATAAAAGGCACCATGGAGCTTCATTCTTGTGGGGAGAGACTGACATTACACAAAATGCACGTGTGTATGTGTGTATGTGTGAGAGACAGTGATAAAAGCTTAATACTCCCCCACGTACACACACCCTGGACTCCATCCTTAGTAAGCTACTTTTAATTTCCCAAACATGCCGTGCTCCCATATCCAGACCTCTGCACATGATGTTTCTTCTACTTAAAATTCTCTTTCCCCCGCCCTTTTCAGCAAGCTAACTCCTACCTACTTTCAGCAGGTCTTCCCTGATCCCCCCGGTTCTAATTCTTTTATCCATCATGGGGCTACCAAGGGGATAACCTTCCCCTTTATAGACTGTAATTGCAAAATTACTCATCTGTAGTCCCTTCTAATCAAAAAGTGCCAAGAGATCAAGAACATGTGTCCTGATGACGTGGTAAATACTTGTACTCCTTTGGTGAGGCTACTGAAAAACATACCAGAGACTGGGTGGCTGCCACACAGAAATTCAATTTCTCACAGTTCTGGAAGTTAGAAGCTCAAGACCAAGCAAGGTGTTGGCTGATCTGGTTTCTTCTGAGGTGTCTGTCTCTGGCTTATAAACGGGTGTCCTCTTGCTGTGTCCTCACATGGCCCTCCCTCTGGGCACGTACATCCCCGGAGTCCCTGGGCATGTTCAAATCACCTCTTTTCATAAGAACAAAAATCCGATTGGTTGAGGGCCCATGCTCACAGCCGCATTTTAACCGAATCGCTTCTTCAAAGGTCCTGCCTCCAAATACAGTGACATTGCGAGGTACTGGGGATTAGGGCTTCAACATTTGGGGGAACATAATTCAGCCCATAACAGTGGTCTCTAATCAACTCACAGCCGATCTTGTTCTGTCACAGCCCTACCGCTTCCCTACTCCCACTGTACTTTGAAGCAAACGTAACACACATCCTTTCATCAGTAAATATTCTTTCAATGTCTTTGGATAAAGACAATATATTTTGCTCTCTAGGATAAAAGGGATTAAGTCCTACTTAGCTCTCCCATTATTTGCTAACATCTTTCCTGGTTTTTAGAAGCAATGATATTGTAACAAAAGGTTTCTTCTCTTTTGAAAATATTTCCCTTTATAACAATCATTTATGAAACAAATTTTTAAAATCTTCAATATGGTGGCCCTTCAGTCTACACTCTAACATGGGAAAGGAGGTACCCACGCATGGTTGTAGTTAAGGTTTAGTTTTTCTACATCTGCTTACGTGACTGACAACCTACTGTTGATGTATCTGTGTGTGTCTATTACATATTATGCCTAAAATGAAGCTAACAGATTTATTTCAAAGTGCGTTCTGAGAACCCAGGCATGCTATTCCTTGCATCGCCAGTGAGATCCAAGAGGCTAGGCTATTTTCTCTTTTCATTATGGATGCTCTTCACAGTACCCGACTCTCCGAACAGCTGTCATGGCAACGTTCTCCTCTGTCAGGACGAGAAAGCGGCAAGGCTCCTCCTCTGAATGCAGGAAAGAACCGGGGAGACTTCCGAGTTACAGGCCTCCCCAGAGTGGGGCTGACACTACTGCAACACGCAGTTTCTGCCAGGCAGCCTGCTTTCAAAGATGCCGTCTCCACTCTGGCTCTTCACACATGGGTAAAATAAGGGGCAGATGAAAGAGACGGACTTTATTTTTCATTTGAACCCCTACATATTTTGTCCTTAAATAGAAAATTGTAAATTAACAATGAATACCATAAGCACTGAAAAATATATGGAAGACATAGGATTTTAACAACTAAAAGATAATTTTGTCCCTGCAAATGTTTGTAAGAGAATCTAAAAGAATGGTTGTATCCCAGAAATAAACTGAGTATCATAAATACCAAAAGTTTTATTCAGCAGAAATTCATGAAACTGGAACAAATGGCCTTGGGTAAGAGCTCTACAAATGAAAAATACAGGTATACTCATTGATTTTTTTAAAAATAAAATATATTTTTAGAACAGTTTTATATTTACAAAAAAATGGCAAAGATAGTAAGCTCCTACAACCCCAGAGAGGTTCCCATATTATTAACATCCTACATATGCATTTCTCCAATTAATGAACCAATACGGATGTATTACTATTAACTAAAGCCCCTATTTTACTCATGTTTCCTTCATGTCTTCCTAATACTGTTTTCTGTTCAAGATTCCATTCAAGATAACACATTTCATTCAGTTGTCATGTCGCCTCAGCCTTCTCTTGGTTCTGACGACTGCTTAGACTTCCCTTGTTTTTAGGGGTACTCATTTTTGTAGGACATCCTTCGGATGAGACTCGTTTGGGGGAGGACGACCATGGCGGTCAGGTACCACTTCCATCACACTGTTTCAAGAGTACGTAATGTCAGCTCCACTTATTACTGCCGCTGTCAATCCTGACCACCCGGCTGAGGTGTGTTTGTAACTACTGTAACCGCTACGAAGTTACACTGTTTCCTTTTTTCCATACTGTGCTCCTTGGAACAAAATCACTATGCACACCCCACCGTTAAGGATTGGTGAGTTATGTTCTACCTTCATGGAGGTGAAGTATCTACATGAATTATTTGCAATTCTGCAGAGATTATCTCTTCCCCGCCACCCCGCTATTTACTTATTTTTTGTACAACTGTGCCACAGTTTGTTTAGCCATTTACTGACTGAAACAGGTTTCTGTTGCTTCATTGTTTCTTTTCTAATACATGCATTTAATGCCTGAATTTTTTCCTCTAAGCACTGTTTTCACTGCAACCCACAATTTCTGATAAACTGTGCTTTCAATTTCACTTTGTCCAAAGTATTCTGACATCTTTGATCCACATGTTATTTTAAAGTGTTGTTTAATCTTCAACACTTTTTTTGTTTGAGGATTTTCTGAGTATATGTTGTTGATTTCCTCTATTATAGGCTCACTACATACGTTGTATGGTTTAAATTTGTTACGATGTGTTTTATAGCCCAGAATGTGGTTTATCTTGATGAACATCCCACGCAAGCTTAAGAGGAATGCGGATCCTGCTGTTGTTGGTTGGATGGAATATTCTATAAGTGACCATTAGATTAAGTTGATTGATAGTGCTATTCAGGTCAACTATATCCTCACTGGCTTTTGATCACTGCCTGCTTGATGTATCAATTACTGAAAAAGGGGTGTTGAAGTCTGCAACTACAATAGTGGATTATCTATTTCTCTTTGCAGTTCCATCAGGTTTTGCCTGATGTATTTTGATGCTCCGGTATTAGGTGCATACAGATTTAGGATTGTTATGTATTCCTGGTGAGATTGATCTGTTTACCATTCCCGAATGTCTTTCTTTGGCCCTGATAATTTTCCTTGTACTGAAGTCTTCTCTCTCTGAAATTAAGGTAGTGACTCCAGCGTTCTTTTGATTAGTGCTAAGATGGTGTATCTTTCTCCATCCCTTTACTTTGAACCTGAGGCTTTACGTTCAAAGAGGGTTTCTTACAGACAATATAGAGTAGGGTCTGTTTTTTAACCTACTCTGATAATGTCCCTCTTCACTGGTTAATAGTATACTTAGACCATTCTATTTATATAGTTGGATTGATGTCTATCCTGTTTATACCTGTTTCCTATTACATGATTTCCTCTTTGTTTTTTTTCTCCCCTCTTATTCTGCCTTCTATTATGCTAACTGAACATTTCATATGACACTATTTTATCTCCGTGCTGGACATAACAATATACTTCTTTAAAAAAAATTTAGTGGTTGCCCTAGAATTTACAATATGAATGTTAAATTAACCCAAGGCCACCTTCAAGCAATACTATGCCACATCATGTGCAGTGCCTGTACGTTGCAACGGAGTACTATCAACTCCCTCCTCCCATCTCTTAGGACACTGTTGTTTGTTTCACGTATGCTGTAATCATCTATAATACGTTATTACCGGTATTAGTCTAAGCAAATATTTTCTTTTAGACCAATTAATAACAAAAAAGATTTTATTTTACCTCACGTATTCCTTCTCTGATACACTTCTTTTCACTAAGTAGACCCAAGTTTCTGAACCTTTTAATTTTTCTGATGAAGAATTTCCTCCAACAATTTCATGCAAAGCCAGTGTGCTGATTTGAGTTCCCCCTATTTTGCTTGCCTGAGAAAGTCTTTATTTCTTTTTAAGGATAACTTCTCTGGATATATAATTTAAGGTTACTGGGGACACTTTTTCTTTCACTATTTTAAATACTTCACTGCATTTTCATGGTTTCTGATGAGAGTCCACTGTTATTTTTATTCTTGTTCCTCTATAAAGGTTGCCTCACCCCACCCCATCCTACCGCTTCTTTCAAAATCTTCCCTTTATCTTTGGTTTTCTGCAGTTTGAATATCATATACCTAGGTCTAGATTTTTTGGGTTTCTATACTATTTGGTGATCTCTGAGCTTCCCAGATCTGAGGTTAGGTGTCTGTCCTTAATTTGGGAAAATTATTAGTACTTGTGACTTCAAATATGTCTTTTGTTTTATTGTCTCTTTTTCCCTCCTTCTATTTCAATTACACATACCAGTACACAAGTATGTGTCACCTTCTGAAACTGTGCCACAGTTGTGGACTGTTCTTTTTTTCCCCTTCTCTTTTCTCTTTGCATTTCAGTTTGAGAGGTTTTTCTCTATTTCTTGTCAAGCTTGCTGAGACTAGCCTCAGGTACGTCTTGCCCACTGATGAGCCCATCAGAGATATTCTCCATTTCTATTGCTGTGCTTCTGATTTCTAGCATTTGCTTTTGATTCTTATGTTTTCCATCTCTTTGATTAAATTTTGTGCTTGTTCTTGCATGGTTGTCTAATTTTACTATTAGAGTCCTTAACATATGAATCATAGTCACTTTTAAGTATATTGTTATTAGAGTTGTCCCAATTTTCCCTCTTTGCCCGCCTCCGCCCAATACTTCCCTCCCCTCCAGCAATCCACTCTCTTAGTTCATGTCCAGGGGTCATGCATGTAAGTTCTTTGGCTTCTCCATTTCCTATACTATTCTTAACCTCCCCCTGTCTATTATGTAGCTACCAATTATGCCTTTTAATTCCTGTACCTTTCCCCCTTCTCCCCTTTCAAATTATCTCCATACATATGATTCTGTTCCTGTTCTGGTTATTTGCTTAGTTTGTTTGTTTTTGGGGGGGGGTGTTTTTTTAAGATTCAGTTGTTGATAGTTGTGAATTTGTTGTCTTGTAATATTCATAGTTTTGATCTTCTTTTTCTTAAATAAGTCCCTTTAATATTCCACGTTATAAAGGCTGGGTGCTGATGAATTCCTTTAGCTTTACCTTGTCTGGGAAGCACTTTATTGGTCCTTCCATTTTAAATGATAACTTTGCTGGATAGAGTGATCTAGGTTATTATAGGTCCTTGTTTTTCATCACTTTGAATACCTCTTGACTGCAAAGTTTCTTTTGAGAAATCAGCTGATATAAGACTAGGTATTCCTTTATAGGTAACTCTCTGCTTTTCTCTTGCTGCTTTTAAGATTCTCTCTTTATCTTTAACCTTTGGCATTTTAATTATGATGTGTCTTGGTGAGGTCCTCTTTTGGTACAACTTGTTTGGTACTCTCTGTGCTTCTAGGACTTGCATGTGTATTTCCCTCACCAAATTAGGGAAGTTTTCTTTCATTATTTTTTTGAATGAGTTTTCAATTTCTTGCTCTTTCTCTTCTTTTGGCATCCCAATAAGTAGGATGTTGGTACATTTGGAGATGTCCCAGAGTCTCTGTATACTATCATTGGTTTTTTTTTTTTATTTTTTAATTCTTGTTTCTTCTTTCTGTTCTCGTTGAATGTTTATTTCTTCCTTATGTTCAAAATCATTAATTTGAATCTCAGCTTCCTTCCCTTCACAGTTGGTTCCCTATAGATTTTTCTTTATTTCACTTAATATAAATTTCATTTCTTCCTTTATCTTGTTGCCATACTCAGTGAGTTCTCTGAGCATCCTGATCACCAGTGTTTGGAACTCTGTATCTGATAGGTAGGCTATCTCCATTGCACTTAGTTCTTTTTCTGGAATTTTGTTCTGCTCATTCATTTAGGCCATATTTTTTTTTTCACCTCAGTTGGGCAGTCTCCCTGTGTTTGTTTCTGTGTATTAGGTAGAGCTGCTTTCACTCCCTGTAAATTGAGTAGGGTAGAGCCTTAGGTAATTGCCAGGGTGGGGAAACCCACTTCACCACTTTGTAGCACTGTGTGGGGTGAGGGCTCAGAGGGTGGACTGTGTCATTGCATGGATTCCAGGGGTTTGCCTGGCACTTGCCTCATTTCCAGTCACTTCACTCATTTCCTATATGTGACTGGTGCCCTTCCAGCTGTTGGCCTGGTGTTGAATCCCACAGTATGTGGGTTTGCATTCGTTTTAAGACCCTGTGGGCCCTTTAACTGAAGTTTCCTGAAAATCCTGCAGTTTCCTCTACCATTTCAACCCCAACTGGTTTTCACAGCCAGAAGTTAATGGGGATTTATCTTCCCAATGCTGGAACCCTGGGTTTTGTGGTCTGGCCTGGGATCACTCACTCCCAAGGTATCCCTCCCGATTTTCATCCACTACACGTGAATGTGGGACACCCATGCCCGTTCCACTGCCTCTCTGCACCCCACCGTGTCTCCTCGCCTCTCTGCCCCATCTCTCATCTCCTCCCCTCTTACCCATCTAGATGAATGTGGCTTCTTTAAATCCTTGGCTGTCAGACTTCCATACAGTTCAATTTTCTGTCAGTTCTGAATGCTATCTGTTTTGAGATTTAGTTGTAATTCTTTCTATGGTTGTATAAGGAGGTGGAGCAGGTCTACCTATGCCTCCATCTTGACCGGAAATGAATCACCGGAATTTTAAAGTCCCTATCTCATCATTCCAAAATGTGATACCTGAATCTGGTTGTGATGCTTGCTTTGTCTCTTCATACAGTGTTTTTCCTTGCCTGTGAGCATGTCTTGTGATTTTTTCTTGAAAGCCAATCACGCTATATCGGATAGTAGGAACCTGATTAAATGGGACTTGAGTGGGAGGTTTTATGTTAACCTGGCTGGGAGCTGGGTGTTTGCTGAATGTTTGCTGTAGATGTAGGTGCCAGAGCCTCATATTATTCTTGTGTCCTTGTTCCGTCTCCCCTGTTACCTTTGAGTATAGTCTGCATACTGCATCTTCAGGTATAATCTAATGTTATTACAGGGGAGCCTGATGGTGTGGTGATAAGGAGGGGGGAGTGGAAGCATTCTATAATCTTATGATTAAATCTCAAGTTTTTGGTGGGCTTGTGTTGCTGCACTGTGACCTTTACCTGTGTTTCTTAGATTTTTTTTCTCCTCCTTAGGTGATACAAAAAAGTTGGAGAGAGCTTGAATCAGAGAAATGCCCTTCTCTCAGGAAGTATAAGACTCTGCTGAAATCATTTCCCCTGGAGAGTTGATCTTTATTATAGAGAATGCCCTGGGAGTATTTCATACTGGTTACTTTCCCCTCCCCTACCAGAGCAGTGTGAGATCCTGGTGGGCTTCCTAGAGGCAAAAGCCCAGTAAATGTGAGGCCCCCTGTAAAATGGCTGTGCTCAGGAATCTCTCACTCTCCAGCTAGACCATATTCAACCTCCAGGAATTCATCAAAATTTCTACTTAAGTGGCCTCTCCAGTTTAGGCCCCAACTGATTCAGCTGCAGGGAAGCAGATCTTAGCTATGACTCGCTGGATTCACCTGTTTATCCAGATTTCGGGGTGGTGTTTGCCCTGGAACTGACGATAGGTCCAAGAAAAGTCATTTTAGTTTCTTCAGCTTTTTGTAATTGTAAGGATAAGGGTGAGGACTTCAAACTCTTTATATGGTGGAGTACCTGACATTGTTTACTCATACTCAGATTTTTAATAATTATTTTTATAGAAAACAGAAATGTCTGCCTGCAAAGTTTTTATTGAGAACCTATGAGAAGCTTAGCTTAGTACCAGGTACTTTGGAAGATAAAAATTAATTCATTGGACAAATATTTATTAAGCACCTATTATGATGTTGGGCCACGTGCTGTGTAGCAGGGAATGGTGAGGAAGAAGACAGCCATGGCTCCTGTCCTTGTAGAACTTCTATTCTAGTGTGGGAGACAGAGAAAGAAAAGGCACACGAAAACAGTTAACTTCAGCCTTTAAGCTAATCAGAGTGACCAAACAAAATGTAATAGTCGTAAAAAGTATACGTGTTTGAATACATTGTAAAAGGTAGTTCAGCAAAGAAAAGGACTGGTGTGAGTGGAAGTATTCTGGGGCTTCAGCAGAAGTTAGAATTAAGGTTGTGAAGAAATGTCACTTTGATAAAGGGCACAGCAATGGCAGAGACCTGGAGGCGGTAATGAGATAATATGTTCCAGTACAGCCAGTACAATGCAATAACTTGTTCCAACACAGCTGAGCTGCAGTGCGGTTTTCAACGCAGTGATACAGAAAGGAACAGCGGGAAAGGTGGCTAAGGCCAGAATCAGAAATCTGTTCAACAAGAACCATGAGGACCTTGTTATTAAAACGTCAGACGGTGAGTGGAATGGGAAAAAACCTCCATGCTAGGATTCATGAAGACAACTAGCCTCTGACACTAACCAGTCAGGGGCCCTTGGGGGAAAATCGCTTGGCTCTCAGTCTGTGTCTTCACCTTTAGTAAATAAAACACTGAATCACTGAATCCTCTTTCCATTTAAATACTCCACAGCTCTGTGTGGGAATCTCTTCTACATCATTCCCAATAGGTAGGAATCTAGTCTTCACGTGAGTCCATGGAATGACAGTAAGCTCACTCCTCTTTGAGGCAACCCGTTCAAAAGAACAGGCATGGACAGTTAAATTGATAGAGTGCTTTTGTTCACAGCGAGCTGAAATCTGCCTTTCCATAATACACTCTGTTTAAAGTTTAAAACTCTAGAGTAGCTGTCCAACAGATCTTTCTGCAATGATAAAACATTCTTTCTATACCTGCACTGCTCAATTCAGTAACCACTAGCCACATGCGGCCACTGGGCAAATGTGGCTACTCTGACTAGAAAACTGAGGGGTTTTTTATTTTATTTTATTTTAACTTAAATGGCTGCACATGGCTAGTAGCTACAGTGTTGGAACGTCTGGCTCCAAACAACCCAGAATAAACCTATCCCTACCATGTGACAGTTCCTCACATATGTGTGATGGTTCATTACTGGCATGTCTCCCAAGCTTTTCTTTCTCTGTCTAGCTAACCATGCTAAGAGTCTCTAACCACTGTTCACATGACATACTTTGTAGCCCCAGTTTTTACTGGTACATGCTAATGGACTCACACTCAGCTGAGGTCCACAGATGGTTTCCAGAGACTACGAAATACCGTTGCATTTACATGTAAATCTGTTGTGTATATATGTGCGTATTTGATGGGACAGCTTCCATGGCTGCCTTCGGATTCTCAAAGGAACCCCTGACCCCCAAAGAGGGGCCGGGTAACAGGGGAAGATGTAAGAAAACGGGACACAATAGGTATTAATGTTAGTTCTGAACCATCACATAACTGTGCAGAGGCTGAGATGAAAGCAGACCTCAGGGGCCCCGAGAGCCCAGATTTACCTCCATTTCAATACCACTAACGTATTTTCACACAAAAGGTGCCTCAGTGTCTTTCTAAAACACAGCCCCTCGTTCTTTTGCTATAAACATGGTAACACGTAATTTTTATAAATCTGTGTATCATATAAAACTACGTTATTTTCACAAGAACTATGGTTGAAAGTATTTTTTAAAAGTATTCTTTAACACATGAAAAGAAAAAATACACTATGAACCTCATTCAGAGTCCTTAGATGGTTATTTTTAATTTTTTTTTCTGACTGACATGACAACTTTTTAAAAAAGGAAAACGCACTTCAAAACCCTTTTCGTGGGCTGTTAAAGACATCTGTAATTCCCTTGGTTCAGATCCTGCTGCCTCCATATAGAAGGGTGTCTTCTGAAAAGATTTTTGAATTCTGAATAGATTCATCACACTAAGTCAGAATTTACAGTCTGTCAAGTAATCTAACCTCTATCGGCCTAAATCAAACACCACAGCTATGCCAGTGCTCAGCCTATTTTTAAAGAACTCCAGGAAAGACCTTTCCGTTACCCCTTAAATAGCGATTCATTCCAAAGCCATTCAGTAAAAGACCTGGTGGAACATAACACTAAAATAATTTTGTAGATAGCATATTGCCTTTGTCAAGGGTATTTATCAAGTAAAAATACATCATCTATTCAGACAGTTGTGGCTTTTCTATCATCCTAATTTAATGTAGGCATTAAAATTGCATAAGACCCTTTGGCATATTGAATATTCAAGTCTACAGTTTTCCTAGATTCCAGGGTTTGAAGGCATTATTTATTTTTCTTCTCCATTTCTTTTTCTCTGTTTTTAAAATATTAAACAAGCAATTGCAGTGGCTGCAATATAAAAATTCTAAATAAACAAACCAAAAAAGAATACCCCGACCCAACACTACCCCATACCTGTGAGGTTACTTTTTAATAACAATTATTGACTACAAGAGATGATATAAAAAATTTTGATCTATCTTTTTGCAATTGGATCTTTATGCACATATTTTAGAACACCTACTTTTGTATTTCCAGTTCTAAAGAAAGAAATCGCAGACGTGAACAAAAGTCTCTCTAAATAAATCATCTTGAGTGGCAGAACCTGGAGTCAGTCTGACCGCGGCAGTCTGAAGTTGGCTCTTAGGAACGAACTATGCTGTGAATGCCTAAGAACCACCCCTCCCCACCCCCACGCACATGCAAACACACACTCAGTGTCTCGTCGACTGTTAAAGACCAAACGCAGAATCTGGCCCCATCTCGCCACCTACAACACCGCCTGCCTGTTCCACAACCCCTTGATCACTGGAACTGATCACTGGAATTGCTGCCAACTCATCTCTTTATTCCACCTTTGACCTCTTTTATTCTCAACCCAGCAGACAGGCAGAGACTTTAAAACGTCAGTCAGATCATGTTATGTCTCCGCATGTCCCAACTGCTTCCCATATCACTCAGAGAAAAAGCTAAAACCCTTAATGCCCCACAGAATGGGTCCTCACTCAGGTAATGTCACCCGCTCCATGAAGTGATCCGTTCACATCTCAAACCCCACTCCCAACGCACACGCACCTCTTACTCCTCGCCTGCTAGACTGCTTTTCCTTACTACTTAAGTCTAACATATTATAGACTTAACTTTTTTATCTTATTTGTTGACGTATTTATCTAGTATCTCCGCCATCTAGAATGTAAGTTTCATGATGGCAGGAGTTTGAACATCTAGAACGCTGGCTAACATTCAATAACTAAGTAGCTGGTACATATATTTAACGAAAAGGTTACTATACAGGACAAGGCAAAAAGGTAAAGTAAAAATGACCATAATTTAAACACTGTCTAAATTCAACTCTTCATTTAAATACTGGTACTATTCTCTGAATTTTTAAAAAAATAGAAATAAGGTTTTTTGTTATAAAGGAATCAAAATACTCATTTAAAATATCAAAGTTTCAGCAGGGTGTCTAGTCCAGGGTAAACATTCAACAAATGTTTGCTATTACTGATTCTTTATTGCACACTTTCCTTAGGATAAATTCTTGGCAGTGCAATGCTGGTCATAGAGAGCGGCATGTACCTTAAGTCCTCATAAAGTTTAATCTGCAGGGCTCCTCACTCGCTGCAGCCTCTTCCAAGACATGGAAAGGGGCCTCAAAATATATTCACATGTCCATGTGTTTTTTCAAATTTTGTAAAATAAGGCATTTTAACTGCATCTGTTATGACCGCTGTCGCCTTCCACTCCAGTTTCCCTGTCGTCAGGCTTACCCTTTGACGGACTGGCTGTGGAGCAATCATGGGCATTTTTGGAATCCAGGGAGGGTAAATCGAGCAGAGAATTCTATTGCAGTTTAGTTTAGTGGGATTTATCAATGGGCTTTGAGGACACTTCCAAAGACAGTTAGTGATAGCTGTGCAAAACTGAAACGGCCAGGAATATCCCCACAGTCCATCCCTTCAACTCACCTGGCAGGGGCCAAAGGCCATGTCACAGCGAGAATGCCTCTCGCCACACCCGGCACCAGAAGCAAGTAGGTGGTGAGAGAGGCCAGACTTGGTGTTTACAGAGCCAGGAGCTCATCTGTAGAAAATTATTCCAATCATCAGGTGTCTAAAATTGTAAACAAAAAATTCAATTCCATTTTCATCAGTGCCTAGACTAAATGGAAGTAATCTTCTGTCAGGATTATATTCAATAATGTGGTATATTCAATTATAAACAGAACAACCTTGTAACAGTACAGCAACCAGCAAATATGTGTGCATGTGATCTTTCAAGCCTTATGCATCCTATTAATAATAAAAAGAAATTTCCATCTACCATGCTAGAGGACTTAATTACCTTTCCTGTGCCTTTGTAGAAAATAATACAAAATCATTGTCATATGAAAAGACAGTCAAAAACTAACCAAAATAATATAAGAAATAAAATATTATAGATGAATATCAGGAAGTTAATTACTAAAGAGGTTCATAAACATATTATGTACATTCCAGTCAAAGGTGAAACCCAGAGACCTATCAGCCAGCAGGCCATTCCAATGGCCCGGGAGAGACAAGGTGGACGGCGGTCTAGGGCAGGGCACCAGTAGCAGAAGTGGAGAGAAGCTGCAAATGTCCTTTGGTCTCTAGCAGTGGAAAGACACAAGGAGAAGCATTCTGAGACAATCACAGCAACGCCATTAAGAACCAAGCCCTGGAGCCTCTCTCATTCAAGTGTGCCACTTAGAAAAGTGCACAAAAAGTATATAGCGTGGTGAATTTTCCCAAAATGATCACTTCCCAGTCATCAGCCCCCGTTTATGAAACAGCACTACCAGAGGCTGGGAAGCCCCATCATGCCAACCCCAATTCACCACTTTCTCCCCAAAGTACACCAGCATCCTGACTTTTAACACCACGGATGAAGTTTGCCTACAGGTGAACTTTACATAAATGGGAATCACCCAACATACACTTTTTTCTATGTGGGTCTTTTCTCTCATAATTATGCCTTTTCAGGTAACAATACTGGCCTAAAGACTCAAGGGTTTTCTTTAATACGTGACTATAGAGTGCTTTCCTTCAGTAACCATAATTAGTTCCAAAGTTGGGGATCCTCTTTTAATAAAGTTTTACATTTTACACTTTTAATCCAAATCCAGAAACTATCTCAACAGGAGCTAATACACAGATTCTACCCTAGAGGGTATTAATGATTTTTTCTTTATAGAATAAAGTACAAATTTACACATACAAAAAGGGAACTACCTTTTTATTGAACAAGAAAAGTAATCATGAAGCACTACATGCTAACATTTTTGAAAGTTTACCTTAAAAGCACTTCTGCAGAAACAATTTTTTTGAGTTGTAGATCAAATCAGTGCATATATAGCAAAATCACATAATTTTGATTTACCCATTTTTGACTGTGTAATTTGAAATAGCCACTCTCTCCCTCCCCCATCGGCCTGTGCCTGTGGTAGGTTCATGGACAGCTCGTCTCCCTCGGCCTGGACGACGGTCTCCCCAGGAGGCAGCGCGGCTGCGTGAACGGTGGTGCCGCGCTCGGCCCTCCATTCTTTCCTCCGTCCCAGACCAGCTGTCTTCTATGTTTTCCAAGCATTAAATGTTACTAGATTAAAGCCAAAAAATACTTCTGTATTTGCCTCAAAAGCTAAGATAAAAAGTAAACAAAAATAACTAAGGAAAAACTTAAAAACTCTATTTTAAAAATACTGCATTTCCCCCAGATTGTTCATTTTTTTTCTTGTGCAATGACATTTTCGTTTTCTTTTACTTTATCTGACTTCTAACCAAGTTCATTCTAAAATTGCAGGCCGCTAAGCCTTTGAAACTTTTATCTGCAGTGTTCAGGATCCATGGGGACAAACGGCAAACTGGTAGACTGTGACAGGGCCAGAGCTCAAGCCCACAGAAGCCGGCCAAGCTCCATGCCTTGGGCAGCATGCCTCAACCCTCCGTGCTAAGTCAGTAACTTTACACCATCTGGGTTGCTGCCCCAGGATATATGATTTACTAAACCCGCTGTGATCCCATGTGTGACTCTTCCCAAAGAATTTAATAGAAAATACACTGCTCTCCCTAAACATCAATAAATTCTAAACACTTTGAACCCAATGACCCTACTTGAGAATCCACACAATACCCATAAAGCCACAAGGCTTCTCTTCTACTTAAAAAACAAAAAAACAAAACAAGCAAACACAGAACACCCTGTCATCTTTCAGGTACCATTAGATAACTCTAGAATTACTTTTATATGAATTAACACATTTTGGGAAGAAATGTGCTAATTCATATAAGGCAGAAGGTGGAAATAAACTCAACGAGTGGACTCGAGAGTAAGAGAGACTGGTTAGCCTAGTTTACATAGCAACAGTCCATATTCAGCAACACGAAAAAGTCAGAGCTCTACAGCTCCTGTTTCCATGAACTCGTCAAACCTTCTCCCAGTGCCTCCTATGGCTCCAAATCTCGATTTGGGATGTGGACTAAATTTTGGTTAAGGAATGAATTATGTCTTCCAAAAAGATACGTACCTATACCTGTGAGTGTGAGTGTGTTCTTACTTGGAATGTGACCTCATTGGGAAACTGGCTCTTTGAAGATGCAATCGAATTAAGATGACGTCATTATGGCAAGCCCTAATCCGAAATGAATGGTGTCCTACAAGAGGACAACGCCATGTGACAACAGAGGCGAAGACTGGACCGATGCAGCTGCAGGACAAGGAACACCAGGGATTGTCAGCCAATATAAGAAGCTAGGAAAGGGCAAGAACGGATTCCACCCAGAACCTCAGAGAGAGGACGGTCCTGGTGTCCACCTTGATTTTGAGCTTTTAGTCCCCAGAACTGTGAGAGAATAAACTGAGTTTGTTTCAGACCCCCCAGTTTGTACTGCCTTGCTGGGGCAGGCCTGGAAATGAATGCACAGCGAGACGAGCACACGTGCAGCGTGCCAGCGAGCCTTCCCGAGCTCTCCTTCTTGTACGGAGCCCAGGCTGCCCGTCAGAACACTCACAGTCCGTAGCGTTCACCACATCTGCTCAATTCTCATTCTCTGTGACGTGATGAAACACAGAAACAGTTCATCAACTGGCCTCTGAGAAAGCATTTTGTACTTCTATTTGAAAGCGAGTGGGTGGCATTCTAGAAATACACACTTCGAACAACAACAGCTAATATACACTGAGTGCTTACCATGGGCCAGGCACTCTTCTGAGAAATGCATTAACTCATTTAATTAGTACCACAACCCTAAGAAACTTATTAGCCTTATTATATACAGTAAATAAGAAAACTGAGACAAGAAGACATTTACTCGCTCAAGGTCACAGAGTTAGAAAGCAGAGGAACCATCCATCATTTGACGCCCCAGGCAGCCTGACTCGAGAGCGTCTCTTCGCCAGCATGCCACAGTGTCTCTGCCACTGGATGAAGGTTTGACCATTCAGCTTATCCACATGCTGTTTCTACTCAATGCCTTTCATCTCCCTCAATTCTTCCCGCCTCGTTCTCCATTACCTGTTTTGGGCATGCGCCAAATTACCCTAGACCATGTAAAGGACCCATGCAGAGCAGAGCTGAGTTCTTCATGCAAATATGCCATTTCCTACTTTTCCGAGGGCACAGAGGTTAAGTATTTTGATTTAAAAGGCCTTCTATTTCCATGGAATTATAGTAAACAAGGCTTCTATTTATGTCAACCAAGCACTTAAGCAGAAAGGGTGACGATGTCAGAAAGCCTTCCTTTCGCATACTTAATGTGCATAATCTCTAATCAGGAGTTGGCTGTGCAGTAGAGTGGGTTTCCCAATGATCCACAAGTGGAAGTGGTCTCTTCCTCTGTCTAAATCCCCTTAACATTTTAGTGCTTCTCATGATGCTCGTCAGAAACCACCTTGTATTATAATTATTTGTCTTCAAGTGTTCCTTCCTTTTTTGCATTTTAAATTCCAGATGTCAAAACTATATTGTATGTCTGTTTCCCTGCATCAACTTCCTTGGTGCTTGCATAAAGCAGGCCCTCAAAATACATTCACTATATTCAATGAATAACTGCACAAGTATATAATGATCATAATATCAAGCAAGTGACTACTCTAATAATATGCTAAGTTCTACATAGATTGGTTATTCAATCCACTGAAAGCAACACAAAGAAAATTCACCTAAAAAAATCAGTTCCTATCTGTTACCAAAGTCTAAATTAAATTTAAAATTGAAAAGCAGAAAAGAAAAACATTTACCTGTGCAGTAAGGTCCTGAGCCACCTTTAACCAAAGACAGGTTAAGAAAATAAACAAAAAAACCTATAATTTTGCAAAGATGAAGGAAGCACACACTTTGCTGCAGGTATTTTAGCAGCATATTTGCTGAAAGGACTCGGTTTTGCTGCACACAGACGGTGAGGTGGCTTACTCAAAAAGGGGGTAATTTCTAAATAAGCGTAATGCCTAGATTTTAGGCTTCCTAACTCTCAGACTTAACAGTCTTACACCTGGGCTGCATTTTGTTATTTTGGGGGAAACTGCTTTCTTTTACCTTTAGAACTGCGTTCTAGTTCTAGCTCCTCTGCACAATAATAGAGAAGAGCGACCATTGAGACTAACAAAGTAGTTTTATACTATATTATTTCACTGTAGATAATAACCCTGTGACTTTGTTGAGAAAATAGAAGGTCAAAGATTTAGTTCATTCATTTAATAGGTGGCAGTTCTGAAACTCAAATCCAGTTCCTTCTATCTCCAAACTCTGTGCTCTTTCTCTGTCCTTTGTGGTACCAATGGCTAGCTGCCTACTTAATATCCACTCTCCTTCCTGATTTTGTGCGCGATGGTAATATCCCAATGAAAAAGTGCTTTACCTCCAATATGGCCCCCAGTGAGTCTCCCAACAGAACAGAGCAAAAGTGATGTGATGTCACTCCCAAAATGAAGTTAAAAAAAGACTGGGGCTTCCGTCTTGGACCACCCTTTCCCACTCCCTTGTTCACTCTGAGGGAAGCCACCTGCCATGCTGTGACCTGACCGGTAAAGAGGTCCTCGTGGCAAAGAACAGAGCAACTCTGGCCACCTGTCGGGAAGGAACTGAGGCCATCAGTCCCACAGCCCATTAGGGACTGGTACCTGCCAACAAGCACATGAGTGAGCTCAGAGATGGTTTCTCTCCCAGTCAACCTTTCACATGAAGCCCCAGCCCCAGGGGACACCTTGACTGTAGTCTTGTGAGAAGCTTTTAGACAGAGGCACCCAGCTAAGCCTCTGTCCTGACCCACAGAAGCTGAGATAATAAACGTGGTTTCAACTTCTAAGGTAGGATAATTTGTTATGCAACAACAGATAACTACCACCATTCCTCCGAAGGGGGGGTGCTACATGACCTATGGGATGTAAGCAGAAGTCCAGTGAATGGGCCGACTGGAAAAGCTACTGCTTTCTAAACAAAAAGGGGTAAATGCAGCTGCCATGAGCTTTCGGCACTTTTCTCTTCCACTCTTCTCTCGCGAATGCAGATTTGATGCCTGAGGTCGAGGCCATCGTCTCATGACCATGACCGCAACCCACATGCTAAGAAAGGCAGACACAAAAGAGGGAGAGAACCTGAGCCCCTGACGGCACCACGGAGCTGCCATCCCAACACTGGGCTGTCTTCCTCCGGACAGTTTGTTACAACAGAACAAGAAACTTTCTTTGAGTCTTGTTCTTTAGAGTCAAGTGCAAATACTAAGTAATTCACTCCTTTTCCAGCTTTGGCTCCAGTTTTTTCTATGAAACTGGAGGTTAATAACATCTTCCCTTTTTACCCAGAACAGATGTGTTGAAGTCCCGTTCTCATAAAATGCAATATAAATATAATGCAATATAAATATAAGGTAGTATTGCTATTTTATTTTAGGAACTCAGAATGTTATTAACATTTAATGACAAGACCAGGCATATTACTGACCATGAATACATATGCACAAATAATTTTAACTCTTAGCAATACTATTAAAAAACAATTTGCTAATAACTGTTTGAAAACAAAAGTTATTTATAGGTAATTATTTTAATAATTACATCATAATAAAGTTTTTCTATTTATATACCTCAACAATAGAACCAATGTAGAGTTTTAAATCTACCTTGTGCTATATATATATAGATTTGATGACGTTCTACCTATGTTTGCAAAATAATTCACAAAAAATCTGAAACACAAGCCCAAAAAGAAGCAAATTAAATCAAATACCTACACTTCACTAGCCAGTATCATCAATGTAACTCACGGGGTATTGTGCATGGAGTGATTGCACAGTATGCCCTTGGCTGCCGCCCTCACAGACACACTTAAGGCTGTTACCAGGAAGTATCACGGTGGCTGTGTTTTTGAACAATGGGGCAGGAAGCACATCTTCCACCAAGGGAGATTTGAAACCCACCTCCTATCTTTGCAGCACACAGAAGACATTGATTACAGCAAAGAAATCCCAGATGGGGATGGTCAGGTTAGAGAGCTGTGACCACAGCCAGCAATCTGCAGAACAAACTCAAGAGAAGCAAAGCCACGCTTAAAAATCCACAGATAAATCAAGCCTCTGGTCTATACTTAGGACTGTATTTCAAGAACCCAAGTAAAGAGGAAGACACAGTTATGAGCCTACAACAAAAAGTAGACATCTCTGCAGATGCAAAAGCATAGGGAGGTTCTAGTCTGGACCAAAATTATTTCCACGTCCCCGCTGGTTAAAGGCTCTCACTGGGGCTCTTTTCTGAGGAGAAGGCCATGACTAATATCAAAAACCATTACATGACATAAACAATTTATCATATATAAAAACATGTAGAAAAGTATGGGGCAGTCATAATCAGTTGTGGGCTTAAATGCCTTCAACAAATCCTTGAACTGTCTTCATAAAGAATCAGAATTATAATGATGCTAATCATATCTAACATTTATTGAATATTTACTATGTGCCAAGTTTTGTTCTAAGTCCTTTACATGTATGAACTCTTTCAATCTCACAAGTATGAGTTAAATGTATCAGTATCACCCCCAATTTATAGATCAAAAACTAAGTAACTTGCCCATAAAGTAGGAGGTGATAGAGCTGTGGAGATAGCCCCGCGCTCAACTACTACACTAAAAATACATCCAGACGTCATCTGTTGCCTAGAACAAGGACTCTACCTGTCTATTAGAGCCAAGCGACCATTCTCCAGTAAGCAGCCCCAAGTACAGAAGTTTAATTAACAAGACATTTAAATCTGAGTGTGTTAGCCACATGTTCTGGTTATCTACTGCTGTGAAATAAACTATCTCAAACTATCCTGAACTTAGTGGTTTAAAACTACAACAATCGTTTTATTTTGCCCATAAATTTGCAGTCCGTGTAAGATGTATCTTTGCTCCACACAGTGTCAATGAGGGTGGCTGAAAGGCTTGTTGGGGCAAAGAGTGACTCTGTGCTTGCAGACTATAACCATCTGAACTCTCACTCACTCACCTGGGTAGTAGCCGGCTGTCAGGTAGAGGGGGTCAGCTCGGGTGGCCAGCAAGCACACCCTCCTGCACGTTTCCTCACAGCATGTTGAATGGATTCCATGAGTAAGCATCCCAAAACAGTAACGTAGAGAAGTACATGGCATTTTTATGACTTAGCTTCAAAAGTCACATGATATTACTATTGATCAAGGCAACCAAGCCAGCTAAGATTTAAAGAAGACACAGACCCCCCCACTCAGGGGAAAGAGTGCCAACATCCTATAATAATACAGCTTGCAGCAGGAGATGCGTGGTGGCAAATATAACCTGTCAGAACAAGGCAATTACAGCTTTACAAAGCTAAGTATAACGGACAGATACAATGAATAAAAATATTAAAGTGATGTCAACAGCATCTTAATTAAAATTTTTAATTATGAGTTATTTTAAAAATAAAATTTTCACTGCTTAAATTTCCTTCTATTATAGAGCTCTAAGACATTTCAATTTACAACTTAATTGTATGTGATCCAATTTCAATTTCCTGGGGACCAAATCTGAGGTTAAATCACCCTTCTGGTGGGAACAGTTAGGGAAACAAGGACTGATATTATGAAACTTCAGAATTTTTCTATCATTGTGTTAAACTGGAAAAATAAGAACTGCCATTCAGGCTTTCAAAATAAAAGTGCCATTTTCAGTAACACTTACTACCTCTGAAACATTTCATCTTGCCCTAAAAAGGCACCGGAAATCAGAATCGCAGTTTGCTTTGCCCAAGAGGTCACGTCATTTGCAGGTCCTTCACTGAGGACACTAGAAAACAACTGTAATTCGTGTGCCTCTGGTCAATGATCAGCACTAGTTACTGATTTCATCCTGATTTCAAGGTCTCGGTATTTTTGTGACTAAAATCTGGGGCTGTATTTTTAAATGTGCTGCGTGCTTTTCTCTTCACCACCACCTTCACTCCCCAAGAGATACAGAGCTGCAACCCGAAATCCCTTCCCCCAAATGGCCTAAATCTTACCCATTACTTAACTCAATCAGAGATCTTGGTTTCTGTACTCCCTGAGTACACATCTGCAATCCAGGCAAAGGGCTACACTTGTGTTAAGCAAAATTCTTATCTGAAAATGAATTGGGGCCACATGGAAATTCTAAAAAGCTCAGCGACACTGTGTAAATGGAAAGCGATAATACAGAAGAGCTCTCTCTATCTAGAGTCTGTTTGGCAAACAAAGGGTTCGGCAAGAGTATTTGAGCCTTCCAGTTTAACGAAGGGTAAAAGCTTAAAGGGGTCAGAAGAAGGTGAAATGAACTGGAGTAGAGCTGAACTTCTGGATGTTTCTAGGAAAGAATAAGGAACAAGGATCTAGGAGGCAAGACACCAAGGTGGGCAGGTGGGGGAGGGGAGAATAGTCTCATTGCCTCCCCTACCAGGCTAAGTTCTGAGAAAACAAGCGTTGCTGTTGGTTTGTTCACTGTAATGCCTCCAGCACCTAGAACAGTACCTGACAGGTAGCAAATATGCAACCAGTACTCGGTGAATGAACGAATGATATTTATAGAGAGTAGTAATACCCCAGATAAAACACAATGAGAGGCGGGAATCCGTGAGATTACTCTTTTGATAGCAGACCATACGCAGGCTTTGGACCTTTGCCCTCTAATCACCCTACTGGTTCTCTCTCCCTCCTCACAAGTCTCAGCCAGAGCAGGATGCTCACCTGCTCCCCAACCTGGAGGCCTGGAGTGCAGAGTTGTGTCTCCCCATCACAGATGAAAAGGAATATGTGCCAAAATCTACCCACTGAGCACCACAGGTCATCTTTGCAGTTCAACTGCAAGTATCCTCACCTTCTGGAAAGGAACAGTACCAGGAGCCAGGGCTTATTAATAGCATGCTAAGCTGGCTTTTAATTTACAGGGTCAAAAGGCCACAGCACAGTCACCAGAGAGTGGGACTTACACATCTCCCGCTCTCGCTGGAGTCCACTGAAACAGGGGAAAGGAAGAGGGTTTTTCTTCACTTAAAGACTTCTTAGAAACGTCCTATTTCAGCTCCCCTTTTCTCTGCCCGTCTTGACAACCACGGATGCTCTCGGGAATGCCCCGTCATTAGCCTGATACAAGCACAAGGCTGTGAGAGAGTTTTATCTCTTCTTTATGCTCTTGGTGAATCTGCCTTATTTCCAAGTCAGCCTCAGTCACTAAGTCCAAGTTACTTAACCCCAGGGCTCAGCTCCTTCCTTTATAAAACTAGAGATCAGGAGTAAATAAGCTTAAGTCTCTTCTAGTCACAAATTCTTGAAATCAATAAGGAATGAAGAGAGGAGTCCAAACAATAATCTTTCTGACAGTGTAAAGAAACAATGGTGTTAGTTAATTCTTTCTTATAAATCCAATCATGCCACTTATTTCTTTGACCAATAATTAGCCAAATGTTTACTGTGTACTCCCTATATGCATAGCATTGTGCTCCTCTGATATTCCAGAATTTGTATTTAGGAATGTATCTGCTTGAATGTTCACCCATGTTTTGGGAATTTCAGGTTCTTATTCCAAACTGTGATAAATTATATGATTTGTTCATTTACCAATTACTCAAGAGACTTAAAAAGCTAAGGACACATTGATTAACTTTCAATAAAGATGGATTTGACTACTTTATAATGGAAGAGGTTTAGGGTTTGCAATTTGCTTAACTTTGTGAACTAGAGTAGTAGACAGACAAGCTAATTAGTAATCAGAACTTTCATCTACAAATGTTTCCAGATACCAAATGCCATCATAACTACCATTTGCTGAGCACTTCCCATGGACCAGTGCTTTATACTCTACCTTCAAAACAGCCCTCTAGGAAAGGTATTTAGTCACACAGAATGCACGACAAAAGAGGTACCAGGTTGTAAAAGATTGTACAGTGAGTCACAATTTCCTGACTCTAAAGCTGTGATTCCCGAAGGTCACAGGCAATTTTCTACCAACATTCTAATTTCCTAAATTTCTGTTCATCAGCTTCACAATTAAAATGCAAACTTATTCAACGGACAGTCTGTTCTTGGTTTATACTCTGAGTAGCCGCTGGTTGCTGCACAGCATGGGAAGTTTTTACTGAGTGAATGTCGTTTCGGCCTTATTGATAGTAGCAAATTTGAGAGTTGTCACAGTGAAGATCAGTGTGTCCTTGGGAGAGAGCCATGGCCATAGAAATCATCTTCCCCAAGCAATTAAAGGGGTGTCTGGTCTGTTCGCCTTCAGGGTTAGGAATGAGACCCATCTGTTCTGCCCTTATGCAAATGGCCTGATAGCAGAATTATTTTCAGTTCCTCAAATGAATACATCTAAATAGGTTACTAATCATCATTAAACAGAAAATCTTTATCTCACACTTAGAAGCCTTAAGGCCTAATAAGGTCAGTTTACATTACAACGTTTCTAAAGTTAAGCTTCAGATTGGCTCTGGAACAACAATAAACACGGCCACTAGATGAGAAAGAAAAATACCGGAAGACAGTATTTGTTAGCTACCGGGAGACGGAACCCCTGGCTCGGACACAACCTGGCTGACAACACCAAAACCTTTCATGGGATTTTAGTTACAACCAGAGAAATAAATACAATCGGCTCTATTGATTGTTGCAATGTGGGAGTCAGGGAAGAAAAGTACAAATGATTTAAAAGGAATTACAAATTCCAAGGGAAAATGATAAAACTGCAAATATAGTTAGATGCTGTCTGGTGCAACTTCATAGAATGAAAATAAATGGAAGCATTACTGCTGGTTCTAAGATCATTATATTGTGCCTATTCCAGATTAGCAATATATCAACATAGAGGGTTGGGTAAAAGTAGGTCTACGGTTGTTCATATGCAAAATATCACAGTAATTATTAAATAATAAATACAAGAAGCCCCAGCTGGTGTGGTTCAGTGGATTGAGTGCAGGCCTGCAAGCTGAAAGGTCGCCAGTTTCACACTTGATTCCCAGTCCGGGTGCATGACTGGGTTGCAGGCCAGGACCCCAGCTGGAGGCGTGCGAGAGGCAACCGATTGATGTATCTTTCACACATCCACATTTCTCTCCCTCTCCTTCTCTCTCCCATCCCCTCTCTCTAAAAATAAACAAATAAAATCTTTTAAATAAAAAAGAATAGCTACATGAGCCCTGGCTGGTGTAGCTCAGTGGATTGAGTGCGGGCTGGGAACCACACGATCCCGGTTTGATTCCCAGTCAGGGCACATGCCTGGGTTGCAGGCCAGGTCCCCAGTGAGGGCCATGTGAGAGGCAACCATACATTGCTTTTTCTCTCCCTCTCTGTCTCCCTCCCTTCTCCTCTCTCTAAAAATAAATAAAATCTTTAAAAAAAAAAGAATAGCTACATGTTTGCACACTCACAAATGTAAACCTACTTTTGCCTCACACTGTATTTCATTAAAAGGCATGGCCCATTTCAAGGATGAAGTAAGTACTGCCTCAAATTCTAAAAAGTAAGAAACCTAGGAAGATGAGATTTGTCTTGACTATCCGGGGAAAGGTTGTTAAAGCTGTAAAAATAATGTATTTAACACTCACTAGGTTGTAGTCAGGGCCAGGTTTGAAAATACAGAGGTAATCAATAAAACCTACTAGCACAAAGGAACTCATCTGCCGCCGGAAAGGGCAGGAAGAAAAAGCAAGCTGATGAATGCTGAGTATTCTGTATACAAAGCACTGTACTAGCAGCTCTGCAGCCAAGAGTTTATTTTACACAACGACCTGGACAATTATGCTCGTGTTATATTATTTTCTCAGTATTATTTTAATAAAAGAAAGCTTATTTAGAAAGTCACAGAGGGAGAAGAAGTGAGCCATAAAAGAAATGGGCTCAGGAAACCAGTAACAAAGGCACAAGAAGGGCCTTGGAGCACAGGAAAAAGAGAGAGAAAGGTAAAGGTAACACACCTGGGAGGAGGAAGTGGGAACAGGAAATGTGCAGGTATTTTCCCAGCAGTACTTGCATTTCACACAGAGTTCACCAAAGCTCAGGAGAAAACTGTGTATCTTGCCTAGGATTGCATTGTAATATGGCTAAACTGGGACTTGAAACCATTACCCCCTTCTTTCCACTATGCAAACATGTCCAGAACAACATGCAGCAGGCTGGAAGGCAAGCATTGCTTAAAAGACAAACGACATTTCTGAGTAATTAGCTTTTCACTTACGTGGGCCGTGCGAGAAATCTGCCATAGGAAAAAAAATTGATTAGTAATCACTGGAGATATGACTTCTATTCAAAATTAGGGAGAAAAAGGCATTGTCACAACTGGAGAGGGGAAGAAAAAAAAAATTCTTCCACAAAGTAACTGAGGGGAAAAGAAGAAATTATATAAAATAACACCAAGGGTCAAAGCAAAATATGGAATTATTGGTGAAAATGCTTTATTCATTTCAGTAAGTAATTATTATTTTTGAATGGATGAGTACAGAAAAGCATGAAGACAACTTGGGCACAACCGCCTTTTTCAATAACGAGCAACATGCTCACAAATTCATATTGTGAGGGCCAGATGACTTATTAATAGCAATGTTGAAATACAGCCAGCTAGATATTAATGGTAATATAAAAGCTGCGCAAAAAAAATTTAATTCAACCCAAAAATATACTTAGTGATAATAAGGATATGTGAATCAATGTTAATGACGTCAGTGAGAACACTGGCGTTCGTCAACCGGAACAATGTTTCAAGTCCCCAGAAAGCATTCCTCCACAGCCCACCTCTGTTTGATTCCAGGTTAACAACACTGACGAACTCTCTGCCTCAATCCCAGCTGCTTCATGGAAGAGAAAGTGCTTTCACAGAACAGGATACATTCAAATCCCTCTCAAAATATGGCTTAAATAGACAGAAATTTTGTGGTACTTTTAACCATCTTCAAATTTCCAAGAATGTTGCGGGTATGTTTTATTTCATAGGCATAAGTTGCACTCAGTTGAATCTTGAATCCCACTCATGACTAAGCACTGCGGTTTGCTAATGCAGATACTCAGGGACAACTGCAAAAACTTCAAGCATCACTCATGTTGATCAAAATCTGCACATCTCTTCTAAAACTGCATTTATTCTCAGTGTGCTGTACAATTCTTAAAGAAGCAATCACCCTATCGATTGTAAGACAGTTCAGTAATAGAACATGTATAAATAAGCAGGCTGCATTCGGCAACCACAGTCCTCACTGGAAACTTAATACCTGCATCCTAAACAATAATTTTAAGATGTCTAAAAATAAAGCTTTGCTTCAGGTGAGCTTTTTCCTGTAAGTTCAATTTCAGTCTGTCAGTTTAGAGAGAAGGGCAACCAAGCAGGCAGCTGACTCAGAGACCTTTAAATACCAACACATCCTGATTAAAACAACTTGGTAAATGTATTCAACAGATGCTTAAGATAAGACATGTGCTATAACTAACTAAGCAGACCCACCACACATCCATAGAGCACTCCACCCAACAAGAACAGAACACACATTCTTCTCGTGCCTGTAGAACACTGTCCTGGAGAGACCATACGGCAGGCCATAAAGCAAGCCTACAAATACATTAAAAAGAACTGAAATCATGCAAAGTCTGTTTTTTGGCCACAGTAAAATAAAGCTAAAAATCAATAACAAAGACATTTAGAAAAATCACAAATATGCAGAAATTTTAAAAACACACTTCTAGATAACCAATAGGTCAAAAAAGCAATGACAAGGGAAATAAGAAAATACATTGAAATAAATTAAAATTAAAATACAACAGACCCAGACTTACAAGATGCAGCAATATCAGTACTTAGAGGAGCATTTATAGCTGAAAACATCTACATCAAAAAGAAGAAACACCTCTAGTCAAGAACCTAACCTCCCACTATAAGACCCTGGAAAAAGAAAAGCAAGTTGTATCTATGGCAAGCAGAAGGAAGGAAATAATAAAGATTAGAGCAAAAATTAATAAATAAAAAGTGGTAAAAATAAAAGAGAATATCAACAAAATCAAAGGTGGATGTTTAAAAACATCAACAAAATTTACGAACTTTTGCTAGATTGATCAAGGGGGAAAAAAACTCAAATTACTAAAAATCTGGAATAAAAGAGAAGGCATTACTTCCAGCCTTATAGAAATAAAAGGGATTATAAAGAAATACTATAAAAAACTATATGCGAACAAGACAGATAATCTAGATGAAATGGATAAAATCTTAGAAATATACAAACTACCAAAACTGATTAACAAGAAATAAAGCAAGGTAGTAAAAGACAAATACCATATGATCTCATCTATAAGTAGAACCTAATCAACCAAACAAACAAGCAAGCAAAATATAACCAGAGACATGGAAATAAAGAACAAACTGACAGTAACCAGAGGCGCGAGGGGAGGAGGGTAACGGGAAAGAAGGGGAAGGGTCATCAAGGAGCATGGATAAAGGACCCATGGAGTAGGACTGAGCGTGGGACAGGGGGGCGGGAGGGGGGCGGGGGAAAGTGGTGGCGGGAAAATGAAGACTACTGTACTTGAACAAAAAAAAGAGAAAAAATAATTCAGAAAGAAAAATCTGAATAGACCTAAAACAAGTACACAGATTGTATCAGTGATTTTAAAACCTCCCACAAAGAAAAACCCAGGCCCAAATGGCTTCACTAGTGAATTTTATCACACATTTAAAGAAGAGTTAATACCAATGCTTCACAAACTCTTGCCAAAAGTTGAAAAGGAGAGAAGACTTACTAACACATTTTATCATCACTGCAACACAAAAGCCAGACAAGTTAAAAAATGAGAACTATGGCACACCCCTTATGAATATACAACAGATGCAAAATCCTCAACAGTACATTAGCAAACAGGATCTAGGAACACACGAAAAAGACTGTATACCATGACCAAGTGAGATTTAGCCCAGGAATGCTATGTTGACATGAGATCTAAAAACCAATTAATGTAATACACCATTTAACAGAATAAAGGACAAAATCATATGATGATCTCAATAGATGCAGAAAGTATGTGATAAAATAAAATACCCTTCATGATAAAAAACACCCAACAAACTAGGAACAAGAGAAATTTCTCAACGTAATGAAGCACATCTACAAAATCCCGTAGCTGATGACAGACGTGGGTAAAAGGCAGGATGCTTTCACCCAAAGACCAGAAGCAAGACAAGAATCATGCTCTCACGAATTCCGTTCAGCACTGGAATAGAGTTTCTGAGCAGGGCAATTAGGCAAGAAAATGAGATCAATGTCATCCAGACTGGAAAGGAAAAAGTAAACTCTCTCTATTTGTAGATAACATGGTCTCGTACACAGAAAACCCTAACGAATCCATCTAAAAAACTATTAGAACTAATCAATGAATTCAGCACGGTGACAGGTACAAGATAAAACACAAGTTCAATTGCATTTCTATGCACTTGCAATGAATGATCTGAAGATGAAATTAAGAAAACAACTCCAGTTACAATAACATCAAAAAAATACTAAGAAATAAATTTAACAAAAATCATATAAATTCATACTTCAAAACTAGAGAACACTGTTGAAAAAGTGAAAGAAATCAAAATAAATGGAAAGTCTGTTCATGAATCAGAAGATTTAATACTGTTAAGATGGCAATACTCTCAAAATGTATGTCTTAGTAATTTATCTCTAACCAATAATTACTATCAGTTCTCAGGCATTCTTTAAGAATGCCATCCTTCTGGAGAGACTTCAATCATTTCTGGACAAGATCTGAGCTCTGTTCTCCCATACATTCCACAACAGCTTCGCACACACCCAGACTGCTCTGCCACCTCACCCACAACAGTTCAGTAAGAGTTATTCTAAAATTTAGAAGAACATCAGACAGTCAGTCCAAACACTGTTGAAAGAATTTGTTACAACTCTTCTGGCTTGTAAATTTTGGATATTCTGGCCTAGACTTGAAACGTTGCCTAGGCTCACAGTATAGAGTTTCCAGACTTAGCAGATACAAACAGTACAAAACCAAGATGCCAGGTTCAATTTTAATTTTAGACAAATAACAAATAACATGTTAGTATTAGAATGTTCCATGCAGTATTTGAGGTGTATTTGTAATTTTTTAATAATGCATGGGACATCCTTGTATCATGTGTAATGTATCTGAAATTCAGATTTAACTGGATGTCCGGTATGTTATCTGTCAACTTTTCCCTAGAGGATAGAAATCAGACCTCCCACATCTCCATCCTCACTGAGTCCCAATGTCACATTGCCTAAGCTGCATTTTTGTAGAAATGCTTCCTGGCTAATGCAATCTATCCCTCTCTTACTCTACTTGCTTATCCTAGCTCCGCTCCTGCTAGAGACTTTTGAAATGAGTTCTGATTACCTCTTCAGATTTTGCTTTAGCTCAGCTCTTTGCTTTAAAAGAGCCAAGTCCCCACCACTGGTTCGCCACATCAACTATTCTGAGGCCTCGTGCACTATCTAAATTCTCTTCCGCAGGCTCCAGGAGTGAAATAAAAGGGGAAAAAATAGTAATCAAAATACATCTGCAGTCATGGAATGAGAGACGCAGCAGATGCAAGGCAATAAATATTTTCTGTAAGACCCTGGTGCGGGAGGACACAGTTCAGTACATTCAATCCATGTCTCCCAGAGGTCGCAAGCTCACGGACCCAGACACGCTTTATTTGGCCCACACGGTATAATCGTCTATGGTATTTTTTAGAATTTTCAATTAATTTAAACTTAATAACCAGGATACTACGTTAAAACTCTCTCTGTGGTTTTCTTGAAAAATGAGACTCTGCAACTCTGGGCCTACATTCCTATCTGATAAGCAGAGACTGGAGCTGAAGGTCCCCCAGAACCCCAAAGACCCTACCACTCACCAAGGTCTCACCTGCACCCCGCTACACATACGGATGGACTCCGCGACCCTCCCATATAAGCCCTTCACTTTCACAAGTCCATTCCTTGGTTCCTACTCCCCATGAGCTAATCAGGCATGTCACATCTAGCGGATCCCTCCCTCCCACTGTCCTCACAAGTCATTTGTACAACGTCCTACCTGGTCAGAAGATTTGTTCACCCAGATGTAAAACAAAGCTGAATTCCACGCAAGATTTAGAGTGCTGCTCATGAGATAAGGGCAAAATATCCTGAGGAAAATGTGTACCAACTTGTAACTCAGGAGGGAAATGGGAGGTTTAGAAGCCTGTAAGTAGTACTGCATGCTAAACGAACAGTGTTACAATGCAAACACAATGGAACAAACGCAGTGCTTTCACTGTGATTACAGCAATGATAAATGCAACCATTGCTCTGTAGTCAAAAGAACTGTAGCACAACTACTTTTCTTCCTGCTCAAAATAGAGTGTCTGTCAGTGGTACATCTGTCCAAAAATTGAAGACAAGCAGAAGTCACGCATTTAAATCAGCAAATCTTCATGTTGAAATTTCCTGACCTGAATATTACAAAGACTGTGAGACACTACCTCCAACAATACCAATAGAATAATTACTAAACACTGCATACCAGTAACGGAGCAGACTGGAGCACGGACTCCTAATGCATGTGCTACATTGTCTCACATTTACTCGGCAAACCCCCTAAACTTGCAACTACGCAAAAGTACTGTTATCCCAGGAGCTTAATCGAAGCCGATACTGGCCTTTTTCACAAATCAATTCACACAACAAAGTAAATAAAATTCTCTAATAGGCTTAAATAAATAATTATTTGTTTAATTATAACAGCCATATATGATTAATTGGGCTCATGATTCAGGACACAGTATGTGTATTCATCTTCTTTTCTCATTTTTACAAAGCCATGCGATCATTTGTAAGAGAACCCAGACACACCCTTTTCCTGTAAAGCAGTACCAGAACCATGGTTTTCTACTTGCCTTCTCTTTAGTCATTTCTTTTGCCTTTCGCTTTTTCCCCTCCTTTTCTTTTAATATTTAACTTCAGAGGCTTTTCTATAGCAAAATGTCCTTTGTTCCTATCAGGGTTAAATCAAAGCTACAGGTGGCCTTTGCCAGCCGGGAAAGATATCGGAGGGAGAGGGGGTCGGTCACCATTGGCACCTCTGCCCTGCTCATCAGTCCGCACCTTGCCTTCTCCCTACTGTTTGCTTTCTGCTCTCCCTGGCTGAGTCCCGGACCGCGGGCGGTCCCTCTGCGTGCTCTGCCCTAGTGTGCACGCAGACGAATCCCGGGAGGCGTATGGTCCCTCTGCATGCAGCCTTCGTCTGCAAAGGCAGCCCCTGCTTCCTTTCCCCCTCAAGTAAAGCTGCTCAAATCCTCCTCCATGTGCAAGCTCAAGTAAAATTATCAGCGGCAACACCATCCTTCAGTAATTTATGTACCATCTCACCGTGTTTCCCCCTGCCCCAACCTCAACAGTAGCGATTTGCTGAACAGTGTTACATTCTATTCTAAGCGGCAAACCACTGCTGAAGAAAAAAATAAATACGCTGCACTTAGTATATAAGTTTTGTTATTTACAATAGTGCTATTTCGATTCGCTTTCTGAATATGTAATTTTCTACTACTAACTCTGTCAATAGAGACTGAAATCTTGAAAATAGTAATTCCTATTATTTTTCCTCTTTTTCTCATCTATTTTAGAATGAAAATATCAAGAGAGAGAAGATGTTCATTAGTTTCCTGAAGCTGCTATAACAAATTACCACAAACTTGGCCACCTAAAACAACAGAAATTTATTGTCTCACAGTCTGGAGCTCCAGAAGGTTGAACCCCGACAGAGCCACAATCCTTCCCTCCAGGAGCTCTGGGGGAGAGTCCTCTCTTGGTTCTTCCAGCTCCCGGGGGCCCTGGCATTGCTGGGCTTGGGGCTGCATCATTCTAATAGCTCCCTCCATCTTCCCATCGCCTTCCTCTCTGTCTGTGTGGCTTCCCTCTGCGCTCTCTTGTATGGACAGCAAATAGGGCTCACCTGGAAAGTCCAGGGTAATCTCCCCATCTCAAGGTCCTTAATTTCATTATTTCAATGAAGGCCTTTTACCTGAATAATTACTCCTCCCACCACCCCTCTGGTTACTGTCAATTTGTTCTTTATTTCCATGTCTCTGGTTATATTTTGCTTGCTTGTTTGTTTGGTTGATTAGGTTCCACTTATAGGTGAGATCATATGGTATTTGTCTTTTACCACCTGGCTTTATTTCTTGTTAATCAGTTTTTGGTAGTTTGTATATTTCTAAGAATTTATCCATTTCATCTAGATTATCTTTCTTGTTGGCATGTAGTTTTTTATAGTATTTCTTTAAGGCTGGAAGTAATGCTTTTTCTTTCATTCCTGATTTTTAGTAATTTGAATTTTTTCCCTCTTGGAAAATTACAGGAATTAGGGCTTGATATCTTTGGGTGGCCATTATTTATCCTACTATGAGATGAGTCAAGTACTATGTGTAAAATGTCTCAATTGGCTGAAAAGCACGAGCCAGCCACATGCTATCTTTCAATTAAAGAGAATATTGCAGATTCTACATTCTTATGAATATAAACAAGCACCAGTTGTAACAGTCACCGTCAGCATTTAGGAGCTGAAAAAATTCCAGATACTTAAACTGCAAAATCACCTGGATGGCAAAGTATTGGACTAAATTACGAAATCATTCAATGGGCAAAACTATACCTCTCAGAACTTAATGAGGGCCCAGTCTCGAAGGCACTCCATGCATAGGATAAAGTTCTATTATTACAAAACCAACAAGCCTGGCTTTGGAGAGGAGAATAAAATATGTTGAAATATGATCCACCTACAACACTCCAGTTGGATGGAAATAAAAGAAAAAGAGAGGTAACAAAATATTCTTTCTGGGACACCATACGAAAACACATGAGTTAAATGTTGAGCACTGCATGACAGCAAAAACTACTACAGATACATTTTTTAAGCTTGAAGGGAAGAAAGAAGAGTGTTATGGAGTTGGGAATGGAATTCATTTTGGATAAAACTGAGGAATACATAGTATATGACTAATCTGGTCAAACTTTATCTAAGATAGGACAAAACAAAAACATTTGACATGTGTGCATTCCAGAAAGAGAGAGGAATTTGATAAATTATCAAAGGATTAACAGCAATCCTGTTTAAAAAAAGCTCTCTTTGAGTGAAACCATGAGAGCATTTCTGAAAGGTCATAAATTAGCTTTGTTGCATTAACTTTAAAAGAAGACAACAAAATATCAATTTCTTTCATCACTGTGGACAGAAAATTTGAAAGTAAGAATTTTTACTCTTTGTATGAAGATCTGATCAAAGCAGTCTTATCGTAAGTAGCAGCTCACAGATATTCTCCAGCC
The DNA here is from genome assembly GCA_004026765.1 of Micronycteris hirsuta. Classification (NCBI taxonomy): domain Eukaryota; kingdom Metazoa; phylum Chordata; class Mammalia; order Chiroptera; family Phyllostomidae; genus Micronycteris; species Micronycteris hirsuta. Next base: position 44,082 of record PVJI01006147.1, read on the forward strand.
CACCTGGAAAGTGTGCGTAACAACTTGCAGCTCATTCCCCTTCGCAAAATTCAAATACTTCAGGAAACACACTCAAATGACTCATTAAGTGTCCAGCCCTTCTTCTACATCTAATCTGAATGCATAGACATAATGTTGACAATTCAAAACTATGATTTGAAAAGTCCTGAAACAGAATGACAGTAAGAGAATTATCAGAAATTCACTACAATAATAATATTACCTGACATTCACTGAACGCTTAATATCAGGCACTGTGCTAATAAGCACTTAACTGATTTACGTTCTCACAAAAATCTTAAGAGGAAGCTACTATTTTCATGGAAATGTTGCAGCAAAGGAAAAGGAAGTGAAGACCCCAAGACGGGCAGTAGCTGAGCCGGGATTCAAGCACAGGGAGCCTACATCCAGAGTGGAGCTGGCATCTATCACTGCTGCTGAGCACCTCGTGCTTACTGTGTGCCAGGCACGGCCCAAGGGACCTCGCCCTTATGAGATACTCTTCCCAACCTCCCTGGGAGGACGGTACTATCGTCTCACCCAGCCGAGAAAACCGCCACACAAGAAGATAATAGAACTTACCCACGGTCACACAGTTGGGAAATGGTAGACCAGCATGTCAACACAGCAAAGAGAATTCTAAAGGCAGCATACCTGACAAGTATGCCAACAGTGAAGACTAGTGACTTATGCCATATTTAGTAAGACTTCCTCTGAACAAGCACAGAAGGGGAACCCAGTCATCTAATCTGCCTGTTGAAGGATGACTACCTGCAACCCCCATGTCCCTTGACTTATAAGCATAATACCCCTATGCCAGTTCCCCGGTGTTTCAAAAGAGAGGATTAGATAGCACCGTCGCTCTTAATATACAAGTTTCCTAATGGCCTGAAGCTCCATTAACAAGTCAGAAATAATACCAAAAGGAAGTCTAAAATAACTTTCCCACCGCTGCCTGTATTCAGTCAGGTAGGTACTAACAAAAAAAAAAAAAAAAAAGCAAAGGAAGAAAGAAAGAAAAGCCACTCTGCCGTCTTTCATCTGAGGGGACTTTCAGGTGCATCTAAGAGGCTGTTGGCTGGCACAAATCTAAAGACAGAAGACAGCAGACTCCAAAGAGAAAAACAGAGGAAATAATTTGGTCCAAAGCAGAGATAAGCAACAAGGAAACCAAAAAAAAGGCACGTGTGTGTTTGTGCGTGTATGTTCTTTTCCTATTTACCCTGAGGAAGTTCATAAAGGCAATCTATTGCTTTGGCTTGTAGAGTCGAGTGCATCCATGAAGAATGTTTTCTCTAGTTCTTAGGAATTCAAGCAAGGATCAAGTTCGGACAACCACTGCTCACCTTTTCAGGTTCCCTTTAATGTCTAGAATGGGAAACAGAACCCTGGTAGGGAGAGCTCAGTGGTGATGGGTGGGGAAGGGCAAAAAGTGCCTTAAATTACTAACTAGATGCTATTACAATTTTCTTTCTGTTGTCACACATACACACAAACACACAAAAAGTACAAAGGAACACTCTGTACCAGTGTGCAATACAATTATCTGCCAAACTACAGGGTAACAAGATTCATGTGGAAGAAGAAAAGGGATCTATTTGGAATTTACTCAGAAAAGTAATATCCAAAATATGGGTGACCAGTAGATAAAACCCACCTTCCTGTGTTATAATTTTCAATAATCCACTGTATTTCTTATATGTGCCGAAAGCAATTTAAGGAGTTACCCCTCCCCCCCCAAAAAAATATAGAAGACTGAAGCAAATGAAAACAAGAGTGAAGGGCAAATATGACACTGCTGTCCAGACTTAGAAATGCAATTGTTTTAATAAATGTACAAGGCTTAAAACACAGGTAAGTTCAGTCCACATCCCATGGTCCACTTGTTGATTTCACTCGTCTCATCTTTCACTTCCAATGCCGTCCCCACCGACATTCCTGCCACCACAGGAAAATTAGGGTCATGGTATGAGAGCATTCTTGCCATTAAATCAAAGGCACAATTGTCTTGCCCCATCATGCCTTTGACATCTATACTATAAAGTCACAAGGACTTAACTACAGTCAACAACCGTTAAGCTTTACAAACCGCTGTGTTCTAGCACTACAATGCGCAGCCACATCTCAGAGATGACGCTACCTATATAAGGATGACTTTAACAAAAAAAATTCATGGCGTATTCAGCTGAGGAAAATGAAACAGAAACCCACAGAGTTTTTGCAAAAATAACCATTCATGAATAAAACATCTGCACAGTATATTGCCTCAGAAGGAATCAATCATAATAAAGGTTTCTATGACATAGGATAATATGCATGTATTTAAACTTTTCTTTTTGACAAATGACAGATCATCATCAAAATCCTTCTGCATTCACTGAAAAGATATTGCCAGTCTAAATGCTGACAACATCCACTGCCTCTTTGCTGTGTGGTGGGGACACCGCCCCATTCATGCTCTGAGTACAGTTTGACTTACTAAAAAATTAAATTAAATTAAAAAGGAAAAGTAAATCAGCAGAAATAGCAAACTCTCATGGGAAAAAAAGTGGAGTTTGTATAGGCATGCCTCAAGTCCATTCACCATATTGCATATAAAGATTTATCTTAAAGATTTCCAAAAATAAGGCTATGGAATCATGTTAACAGAAGGCCACTCAATATATTATTTATATTCTGCTGACTTTCAAAAAAGAACTTGATTTCATGTACAATAAAAGACATGTCAAATCAGAGCTGACAAAAGGGCAGTTTTGGGCAGTGGTTATGAGTGCAGACTCTGGAGGTAGGATGGGTTCTGAAGTCCACGTGTACTCGCTTTGTGAGCTTGAGCAAGTTACTTCACATCCCTAATCCTCAATTTTCTTGCCTATAAAACTAAAATGCGAATACATAGCTCTTAGAGGACTGTGTGAAATAACATAAAATAAACGTAAAGTGCCATTGAAATAGTAAGAGTTCAGGAGATCCCAGATGCGTGGTGGAGTAGGTGGAAGGTACATTCACCTCCTCTCAGGACCAGACTAGAATTATAACTTAATTACAGAAAAATCACCCCGAATAACCAACTGGACACTAGCTGGAGAGAAGCCTGATAATTAAGGACTTACAGAAGAGACCACTTTACCACAACGTGACTGGTAGGAAGTGTGGGTGCACAACCAGGTGGGCTAGGCTCCCACGGGTGGCATCCTAAGTTTCAGAGGGATATGTCAGTGGCCGGGGGAGTTCCCCTGAAAGATGTGCAGTCTAAACCCCAAGCTGGCCTCCTCAGGCTAGAGCACTAGAACCAGGGAAGGTGCGCACATAAATCTGGCTGTGAAAAGCAGCACGGTTTCTGTCCACCAGGGAGAGATGACTAGAGATGCAGAGAGCCTCTTAAAGAACCAACACACAAAATTCCATTTGTAGTCACTTACCCTGGGCTCTGGCAGAGGGAGGTCAGAGCAGACTAGAGCTCCATGCGGAAAGTCTGGGGTTAGTGGCTCTGGGGAGAGAACTGAAGGAACAGCCACCAGGGCCTCTGTGCTGAGTCATTCCCCATCCTGCAGGAGCCATCTTTCTCTGGCAGAACACTCCTCTCCATGGGGTATCTGTTGTGGGGAAGCAACAACCCCACCTGTAGGAATCCCTCTTGCTCCACCCTGTGGAACTTAAGCCCTGAAGAGTACAGCCCGAGGCTCTTGCAGTGATTAAGCCTAATGAGCAGCCTGCAGGCAGAAGTGGATCTCTTTATTCTTTGAGACTTTAGCTGACCCTCCCCCAGGCCGGGTGCCGGCAAAAGTCAGCCTTACTGCACATCTTGGTCCTTTCCACACGCACCCAGGCCCAGCAAAGGGAGCCACATGCTGCACATCACTGATAGCTCCAAACAGGTTGCCCAGAGCCAGTCACAGGCAGCATCTGATGTAGGTTTGAACCAAAGTCTTTGCAGATCTACCTAATACACAGAAACAAACACAAAGAGGCAGCCAAAATGGGAATACAAAGAAACAGACTCCAAATGAAAGAACAAGAGAATTTTCCAGAAGAAGAGGTAAATGAAATAGAGACAAGCAACTTATCAAATATATAATTCAAAGTAATGATTATAAGGATGTTCAACAGCATGAAAAAAGGCATGAAAACCATAAAAAGGGCCAGTCAGAAATAAAGAATGCAATATCTGAAATAAATAATACACTGGACAAAATAAACAGTAGGTTAGATGAAGTAGAGGATTGAATCAGTGAGATGAAATACAAGCATAGGGTAAACAGAGGCAGTCTGGCTTCCTCACCCAGGTGTCTGGGCAACTAAGGGAAGCAAGTTTCCCATAACCTTGAGAATGGGCCTGACAAGTAGTGTTCCCATAGCCTTGACACTGGGTCTGATAAACTCTTCCCACAGCTTTGACTGGGCTTGCAGGCATAGTATGAAGCTCTGGTGCATATCTGTTGGCAGCCTGCCAGCTTTGCCTGCATTCTAGTATTTAAGGGGTTAGGGTGCCACAACAGGTGCCACACTGGGGAACAAGAGCCAGGCTGGGTGCCAGGCAGAGGGGACAGGAGACATGCAGAGACATAGAGACACGCAGGGGGACACGCAGCTTGTGGTGTGCATGGCTCGCCCACTCTTGTATAAAGGCATGTCAGACATCCCAACAGCTCCATGAATTTTCTTTCATCTTCCCGAATACCAAACACCTGTCCAGACTTGAACAGTTGCAACCCAACAAGGAAGAAAAAAAAAAAAAACAATTAGAGAGGCAAAAAAATAAAAGAGTTTTTTAAAAATGAGGATAGTTTAAGGGAACTTTGGGGCAACATGAAATATAACAACATCTGTATCATAGGGATACCAGAAGGAGATGAGAGAGAACAAGGGATCAAGAACCTATTTGAAGAGATAATGACTAAAAACTTCTCTAACATGGTGGAGGAAAAAGACACACAAGTCCAGGAAGCACAGAGAGTTCCAAACAAGATGGACCCAAAGAGACCCACTCTAAGACACATCATAATTAAAATGGCAAAGCTTAAAAACAAAGAGAGAATTTCAAAAGCTACAAAGGAGCTCCCATAAGATTGTCAAATGATTTCTCAACAAAAACATTTCAGGCCAGAAGGGATTGGCATGAAATATTCAAAAGGATGAAAAGCAAGGACCTACAAATAAGGCTATTTTACCCAGCAAGGCTATCATTTAATATTGAAGGAGAAATAAAGAGCTCCCCAGCCAAGAAAAAGCTAAAGGAGTTTGTTAACACCAAACCAGTTTTATAAGAAATGTTGAAGAGCTTGCTTTAAGAAGAAGAAGAAGAAAAAAAACAAGAGAAAATAGTTTAAAAATTAAATAGCATAAATATGTATCTATCAATAATCATTTTAAATGTAAATGATTTAAATGTTCCAACCAAAAGACATAGGGTAGCTGAATGGATAAAAAAACAAGATCCATAAATATGCTGTCTTCAAGAAAAAATAAACTATTTTTAAAAAAAGAAATAGTAAGAACTCAAGAAACTACAGGGCTGTTATTTTGTAACTAATAATAGTAAAAAAAAAATTGACGACTCTCCAAATTGCCAGGTTGTCCTTATTAACCACTTAAAAAAGAAAAAAATCCATATGCTTTCACTAACAAATACATGCATGCCATGCAGTTATAAAACTGAAGAACCTCATCCCTTCTCTTCTGCAGGAAAAAAGTCATTTCACTTTGATATAAAGGTGGCCTATAGGAGAACCTGCAAACATTGGGGAAAAAGTGGTTCAAGAATTAATTTTACATTTGTTTCAAGGACCTAAGCAATTGAGGCAGTCGAGTTTTATATCATGAAATAAATAGCAATGACTTTGATTCGATATATTTTAAGAGCAGGAACTACCAGCTGGCTACTTTAATCACGATTTCTATTTTTAAAAACTGCATCCTCTTGTGTCCCCAGACTGAATGAGCCACAAATTGTTTCCCCTGAGAATCAAGAAAAAAAAAGTAATTTATTTGATATTGTACATATAATTGCAGAAGATTTTGACAGAGGAGATTACTGAGCTTCCTTTTTGAGGTAATGTATTCACCTGCCTTGATTACAATATGGAGGAAGATGCTTATCTTTCAATTGACTTTGACAGAAGGGCATGTGTACAGCTCATCCCAAAGCTAAATAAACTTACTCGGTGCAGTTAACAGTCAAGACAACTAGAAGACAGGACTGTTTGATACTTTCCAGGATTGGAATTTGATCTACACAGAATATATTCTTACTCACTATCATTCTCAGAATGGCTTTATATGACACAAACTCTTTAGAAGTATTAACAGCTTATGACTGATGCTGAATTACAGTTGACCCTAAAATGGTTGTGCTTGTGGATTACAGACCGACCAGAGATGGATTGTGCAGTGTTGTGAAAGTCCTGACTACAGCCTGTGGATCCTCATACCGGACAGGTTATAGGATCCAGTGAAGGCTGCTGAGAAGGTTGTACATTTTGAACATGTACCTAGCAAAACAGTAGATCTATAATCAGGGAAAACCAAAAGCCATCCTTTTCAAAAATAGTTTGGTCTAAAGGTTGAGTCCACACGAAAGAAACTGTAGTTTAGGGACAAATATCAGTTCCATCACTTGCAAAGGATTTTGACTGTCCTCATGATACCTCCAGGTAGTACAATAGTTACTTTCAAATAATATCTCCACATTGATTTTTTACTAACAAGACAGGTGTAATGAATACAAGAAGGTATTTCTAGGCAGATGAACCACTCCTCACAGTGTGCTTCTTAATGGTCTGGTGTCAACTGAGATAAATTTCCATGGGTATGCACCAGGACTGTTTCCAAACCTTTCTTTTCCATAGTGTTCATCATTGACTCAAACAGCGTGTTTCTGTGTGTTTGTGTGTGTGTGTGTGCATGTGTGTGTCAAACTTATGGGGCAGTGCAAAGCTAAGCATACAGGTAATATAAAAGAAAAAAAAATTCAAATGGTGACAAACAGATTAGATGAACGAGCCAAAACATAGCAGACTAAGTTTAATTCCCCATTCCTAAATTCAAAATACTGACCGCACAAGTATAGGATTTGACTTAATAAAATTTGTGTTTAAAAAGGAAAGAAAAAGAAGATATAGGTGTTTTAGTTGCCTTCCAAGCTATAAATATGAGTCAAAAGTGTTACAGCTGCCCACCCCCCAAAAAAACTAAAAATCTGAAACTACATTAAAAGAGAAAAATGCCTAAAGCAAGAAAATGCAATAGTTCTTTTCTATTACAAACAGCTATGACCACGCCAGGAATTAATGAGTTTAGTGTTGGGTGCCCCATTCCAGAAGGGCATTGACAAGCTGGAATATATGTGGGGAAGGTGACAAGAACATTAGGGAGGTTAAAAAACCAAGTATGAGAAAGGACAGAAGGGAAGAAAATATTAGTCAGAAGGAAAACCTTCGGAAGAACGGGCCAGTGGCGGTGTGTTCACATCCCCATTGCAGCTGACCCAAGAGCCATGAACAAGAGCCGAGGGCAGGAATAGGACAGGTAGAACTGGCCCCCGCTGCCCCCCCCTCCCCCCCATACACACACCACAACTCCCGAGTCTTCGGTCCAGACCACAGCTGAATTATGGTATGTCCCAGGGCTCACCCAGTTTTAGGGAAACATCAAAGCCAAATCCACCAGGATGCCTGACTCCCCCTGCTTTCCTTGGCTACCTCCTAAGTGCAGGTTTCTGTTCTCCAATGTCACCTAAGCTCTCTGTTGCTGCTAACAAACCACCCAACAGGGACTAAAACTATCTTTCCTGTCTCACAATTGTGCAATTGGACTAAGGTTAGCTGGACAGTTCTTCTGTTGACCTTGCTGGTGGCCACTCAGGTGCTGCATTCAGAGGGCAGACTGCGGGCTGGGTTGAACTAAGATGACTTCAGCATTCTCTCTCTCTCTCTCTCTCTCTCTCTCTCTCTCTCTCTCTCTCTCCGCCCTCCTGTCTCTCTATGTAGTGTTAGGGGTTCTCCCTCTTCACATGGCCTCCCTATGTAGTCTCTCCACTGGTAGCCAGACCTCTTTAATGGCACATAAGGGCTTATAAGAGACTAAAAGCTCAGTCCTAGAATTGCCACCCTCACTATTGGCATGTTCTATTGATTAAAGCAAGTCGTAGATTCAGGCCAAATTCAAGGAAAGAACACGACACAAGGAGAAATGGCTCCCTGGGGTCACTCGTGGTACAGGCCACCACAGCTATCATCTCTCCAGCTGCTGAACTGACGTTCTCTGCTCCACCAGTAACCACTTATCCCACCTGCTATGCCCTCAACTGTGGCCTCTGAAACTCTGGAGTTCACAGAACCCCCCAAGGTTCAGCCTCATTTCTGAACAGTGATTTTCACTGCCTTGCCTTCCTCTCCTTACCTTAACTGATACCTGGCTACCCAAGAGGATTCAGGTCTGCTATAGCTGTCTCGTTTCTCACACCTGTGCACTTCAGGGCCTGTACTGGGAGAGTCTGATCTCCCAAGGCTTCCTCTAGACTACTGTTCTGTTCCAGTAAGGTGCACACCGACTTTCCCCTCTAGTTTTTATATCAATTCCCCTTATCCACTGAAAATTTAAGGACTCTTTTCGGTCTCTTCTTACCACAGATACTTCTATCATCCTATGTGAGCCAATACATTGCTATGACAATTCCTTGACCTTTTCACCTTCAGTAACCATCCCCTGAGCACAGTCACCTGCTCCACTGTTACATTTTGGACCTCGCCATCACGAAAACCAAAGCCACTGATCCAAGTATCTCTTTCTCCGCCCACGGTCTACTATTCTTCCAGGTTGCTAGCTCAAGTACCACAACACTGTGCATAAAGTATGTTAAATTGTGTGTGTGTGTCTGTCTGTCTCAGAGGCATTTCCAATCCACTAACTCCTTTATCCCTATCTATAAGTCCACTCATGTAGTCGTTATCACCCTTAGCCAAAAACTCTCTTTGAAACACCATAAAATGCCTGGTCCTTTGCCCCTCCATCTCATCCTCTGCCTAACTACCCATTTGCTTTGCAGTCCATGAATTCAAGTATCTGAGCTCTCTTGCAGAAAATTACAAAGCCAGAAATTAGTTTACAATCAAGTTATAATCATCACCCTCAACCCACTAGCAATCCCACTTTCTTTCTCTGCTTAACATGTTCTCCTTCTCTCAGCAAACAACCATGTCATATATAACTCCATTTTCTTATTTCCTTGCTGATAGCTGCCACCTCCCACTTTTAGCAGGTGACCTTGTTTCATATTTCACAGAAAAAAACAGAAGGCACCCAAAGCCACAGACCTTCCCTCAACATCCGGCGAGTATATGGGCAACCCTACCTGCAACTGCAATCACTTCTCTGCTCTCATTGCAGTTACCATGGAGGGAGTGTCCTTTGTCCTATGAAAGCTCAGTGCCCCTCCCCCTGACTTAGTAATATCAGAGGCTTCATCTATTATCCTTTAACTCTGCTGCCTCATCACTTCTCCCACCCTACTCTTTCCTTCCTGTGTCAACTCAAACATCTTAAAAACAAAGAAAACCTCTGTAGATCCCCTTTCCCTCTCTAGCTGCTACCTTCTGTCTCCTATCCTTTGCAACCAAGTATCTGGGGGGTGGGGGGGCGAGTCTCTCTATCCTCACTTCCTGCTCATATACCTCCCAATCTACTCTAATCTGGCTCCGGCCCTCACCGCTCGGCTGAACCTGTTCTTGCTACGGCTACTGTTGTGCTTCACGTTTCCAACCTAACAAGCCCTCAGTCTTCGCCTTCCATCAGCAGCAGTGCAGGACACGTGAAACCAGATCTTCTTCTTAAAACGCTCTCTGTTCAGCGTAAGGAAACCAAGACCCCATGCTCCTTCCTACTCCCCAGGTTGTTCTGCTGAGTCTCATTTGGTGGCGCCCTGTCCTCCTCCACCCAAACTACAAATGCACCCATCTCCCCAGGCAGTCTCGCCCACCAGTATGGCTTCCAAGACACGTAAATGCCAATGACGTCCAAATTACTCTCCTGTATCTTTCCTTCAAGCTCCACATTTGCGCATCCAACTGCCTTCTTGACATTTCTACTTAGATATCTCACTGACATCTCACGCTAAACATCTCCAAAACTCAAATCATCATCTCCCACTGCACGTGCCTCTCCTTCAAGGTTCCCCATCTCTTAAAAGGCAACTTCACCCAGTTGCTTACATAAGATCGCCGGGAGTCATCCCAGATTCCTTGCTCCCCTTTACTCACCCGTCAAAGCAACTGGTCTACCAAATACAGTTGACCCTTGAACAACAAAAATTTGAACTGTGTGGGTCCACTTGTATGCAGATTTTTTCAATGAATATATTGAAAAGATTTTTAGAGATTTGTCAGAATTTGAAAAAGCTCACTGATGAGCAATGTAACATAGAAATATGTTTTAAATTAAAAATAAGTTTGGTATGTCATCAATGCATAAAATATATGTAGATGCTAGTCTATTTTTTCATTTACTACCATAAAATATACACTGCCGTGGGGTGGATCGGACCTGCCGGAACCCGGGGTTGACCGTAACCAATGCGTGTATAAATCTCACACTAAGACACGCGGGGGGAAGAAATCCGGCGGCCACGGGTCTCCTCCACCATCGTCCATCTTGGGGAGAAAGACCTCGTGGGTTGTCCAGGCGGGGGTTTTATTAGAGGCATTAAGACACATTTACATTGGATTGATTATTCATGGAATTAAGCAGAACAGGTAGGATTACTCATAGCAAAGCATTGGGATGTTGATTCACGTCCGGTGGCAGACACGACCAGGTGAAAGCAATATTCAAGGATCAGCAAGCCAGAATTTTTTAAGATACACCTTTGCCAAATTCCTATTAGAGAATTCCCATCCCACAGACATGATCCACACTTGCTCACACAGGAATCACACGGAGCTATGCTCAAAACGTGTAAATTCTCAGGACTGCGTGTTTACACTCGTGTGGAAATCACTTCCACAATACACAAATTATAAAAAGTTAAAATTTATTAAGAAAAACACAGACCATTTGCAGTCAAGAGAAATGTAAACACATGTAAAGACATAGTGTTAAGTCATAACTGCATAAAGTTGACTGTAGTAACACACTGCACTGCCATAATAATTTCATGTGGCTACTGCAGTGAGCTCAAGTGTTGCAAGCATCCTCTTGAAAGGCCACGTAATGCTAATCATCACATGAGCAGTACATATCTGCAGTTCTCATGTATTTTTTATTGTTTTGTGTAATATCGTAAATCCTGAATGACATCACGGGACCCATATCAAGTGCCACTCGTGATGCTGAAAGTGCTCCCAAGAAGCAGAGAAAAGTCATGACATTATAAGAAAATGCTGAATTGCCTGATACGTCCTGTGAATTGAGATCTGCAGCTCTGGTTGCCCCCCATTTCAAAGCAAATGAATCCAGCCTGAGGACCATTGTAAAAAAAAAGAAAAGAAATTCATGAAGCCATCACTGCAGTTACGCCAACAGGCAAGAAAAACTTGCACTTTTTGCAAAATACCTTTTTTATCTCGTATTGAAAATGCAGTTTTTACATGGATGCAGGATTGACATAAGAAAGGCATAGCAATAAACTCTAATACGATTCGAGAAAAAGTGAAGTCATTACATGTCAACTTAAAGCAAAATAAATGTGAAGGATCTAATGCTGGAGAATTAATGCCTGCAAAGGATGGTTTCATAATTTTAAAAAGAGGCTTGGGTTAAAAAATATTTCCAGATAACAGGAGAAACAGTTTCTCCCAATCAACAGGCAGCAGATGAGTTCCCAAGCACGATTAAGAAAATCACAGAGAAGAAAAGATAGCTGCCTGAATAAGTTTTTACTGCAGACAAAAGTAACCTATTTTGGACCAAAAAAAAAAAAAGCCACATCAGACATTTATTAGTAAGGCAGAGAAGTGAGCACCTCAATTTAAAGCAGGAAGGGGCAGGCAAACTCCACTGCTTTGTACAAATGCAGTCGGGTTTATGAGCAAAACTGCTCTTGTCTATAAAGGTGCCAAGCCCCAAACCTTGAAGGGAAAAGATAAACACCAGCTGCCAGTCTTTCGGTTTCACACCAAGAAGGCCTGGACAAGGAGGACCTTTTTTCTAGACTGGTTCCATCAACACTTTGTCCCTGAAGTCAGGAATTACTGGGCTGCCCAGAAAGTTCGTTTGGTTTTTCTCCATAACATGGCTCTAGTAGTGCTTAATTGTCTTTAACTTCATTAGAAACAATTTGGTTAGACTGTATTGTGACAGCTGTCATACCAGTGTGCATTAAAAACACTTACCAAAATTGGCAAATTGTTGTACAGCCATTTTAATATTGAAGATGGAAGAAAATAAGCAACATTTCCACATATTATGCTTTACTATTTCAAGAAAGGTAAAAACACAAGTGAAACACAAAAAAAGATCTGCAAAGTGTATGCAGAAGGCGCTGTGAATGATCATATGTGTCAAAAGTGGTTTGCAAAGTTTCATGCTGGGGATTTCTCACCAGACAATGCTCTACAGTTGGGTAGACCAGCTGAAGCCGGTAGCAGTCAAATTGAGACAGTAACTAAGAACAATCAACATTATTCCACATGGGAGATAGCCGACATACTCAAAATATCCTAATCAATAAAGTTATTGGTGAAAATAAAAAATGTGCCTTTTATTTTATGGAAAAAACCATATGGACTTTTTGGCCAACCCAGTACCTTGCCAGTAAGAGACTGCCTTTTAAAGTTCATGTGGACAGTGCCCCTGACCACCCAGAACCCCCTGAGTCCAACAGCAAAGGCATGGAAAAGGTCTCCTCACCCCCAAACACGAAGTCTCTAACTCAGCCTCTGGTTCAGGGGTCATAAGGACCTAAGGCTCATTAGACACGCTTCTCTATGAAAAGGATTGTAAATGCTACGGAAGAGAACCCTGACAGAGAGAACAATGTTAAAGTCTGGGAGACTCACACCACTGGAGTTGCCAATGTTGTTACAGATAAAGCCACAAAAGCCCAATTTCCACTGAAAAAAACTACATCCAGACGTTGTACATGACTTCAAAGGATTTACAACAGAGCCAATCAAGGCACTCTTCAAGAGAATGTGAATATGGCATATAAGGTGTTGGGAGGGGGTGAAGGGTTTTAAGATACGGATCTTGGAGGAATTCAAGAGCTAATAGACACACACCAGAGGGATTAACAGAAGACCACTTGTTGGAGGCCAGTGCTTCCGACCCGTGTCAGGCGATAAGGAAGAAGACCTGACAGGAGCAGGGCCAGAAACAAACTGGCGTCGGACAGCCTGGAAGAAGAGTCCCAGTGTTCGAGACGGCTTTCGCCTTCTTTTCAGACATGGACGCCTCAATGATACAGGCACTGAAACTAAAGCAAACAAAGGAAGAAGGGTTGGTACCGTATAGAAATACTTTCACAGAAATAGGAAAACAGTTACACAAATTATGATGTATTTCTGCAAAGTTACACCGTGTGCCTGCCTCTTCTGCCCGCCTTCCACCTCCTCCCCGTCTTCCGCTTCACTACCCCTGAGACAGCAAGACCAACCTCCTCCTCCTCCTCCTCCTCAGCCTACTCAACAGGTAGATGATGAGGGTGAAGACCTTTATGAGGATCCACTTAATGAACAGTAAATAATCACCACACCACACAGTTAGTAAACTTATCTGTTGTGTATGTGTCTTTGTGTGAACATCTAGGAAGTGTGCGGCAAGAACTGTGAGACTTTGTGTCATTAGCAGCATCACTGCCTAAGTGTGCATCGTGTAGCATGTCACGTGCAAGACATGCACGGAAGTGGACCGCCTGTACTGCCACAGGCATCAGGTGAGTGATATTGAATGTAAAGATGAAAACGTGTTAGTTTTCTTTTTTATACTGTTTTATACCTTTGCTTTCAGACAATTACATTACTGTGCAGCATGCTTCTCTCTCTCCAGTAATTGGAGAAAGTGTGTATTAGCCAATCATCACAGGTAAGCAGTTTTTTTTAAAATGTAACAGTGTTTCCAGTCGTGTACTATGAATATGACTGTAATACTATATGCTATAAAAATTTTATAATGACTCATTCATTAGTATATAGGCTAAGCTATTGTGAAGCAATCATATCTATTACACTAGGTTACCAGAAAGCAATCCTATTGCTGCTTCTTCGTTATCAATTCATGTGGGTACTGACAGAAGGTTCATCTTGTGAACAGATGAGGTATGTTTACAGTATTGACAAATGCACTGCAGTACTGTAAATGTATTTCCTCTTCCTTATGACTTTCTTAATAACATTTCCTTTTACTTTGTTTTATAAACACAGTATATAGCCTTGGCTGGCATGGCTCAGTTGGTTAGGTATCATGCTGCAAAGCAAAAGGTCACTGGTTCGATTCCCAGTCAGGAAGCCCGCCTGGATTGTGGGTCAGTCCCCAGTTTTTTTTTAAATACGGTATATGATAAATGTCTAATAGCATATAACATATGTGTTAATCGACTATTTATGTTATCCATGAGGCTCCTGACCGACAGTAGGCTATTAGTAGTTAGTCATGGAGGAGTGAAAAATTAAACATGGACTTTCAACTGCATGGGGGTTGGCACCCAACTCATGTTGTTCAAAGGACAACTGCAGCCAACTCAATTGCTTCTGTCTCTATGTCATTGCTTAGATATGCAAATCTACTGAAGCCATCAGTAATATCTCAGTTCCTTTAGCGAAAGAACACTATTTTTAAGAAGGCCCTGCCAGATCCTGCCCCTGCCTACCTCTCTAGCTGAAGCTCAAAGCACTTACCTTCCCTCCTTACTCAGCTCCAGCCACCCTGTCCATCTTCTAGTTCTTTAAATATGCCAAGTTCTTTTCCTTCTGCAGGACTTCAAACACATTGTCCTATGTGCTCCTCAAACCCTCATAATTCTCTCTCCCCCGTCCCCACTCCCTCGCCCCCCGCTCTCAACCTTCAGGGCCCAGCTGACAGGTCACTTTCTCAGGGAGGCCTTACTTACTGCCCAACCTAAACTCGGTTCTCCCTGTTATCTCGTTCATAGCACCCGGCACTATGGAAATTTGAAATGACATATTCATTGATGTATTCAAGAACTGAATATCAACCTCATCCACCAGGCCAGGGGTCCACAAATTTCTTTTCTGAAAATGTGAGAAAATAAATATTTGGGGCTTTACAGGCCACGGGGTCTCTGTTGCACCCATTGTTTGTCATTGTTACACAAAAGCAGCCATAGCCAATATGTAAAAAAATGATATGACTGTGTTCTAATAAAACTTTATTCACAAAAACAGGCAGTGGGCTGGATTTGAACTAAAAGCCCTTGTTTTCAGACCCCCGCTCTAGACTGTCACTTCCAGAGAGGCAGGGACAAGACTCTTTCACACTTACCACTGTGTCTCTGTTGCCCAGTAAGTGCCTGGCACACAGCAGTTGCACAGCAGGCATTGAATGCACACACCTGGAAGACTGTCCCAATAGAACGTGCTCCACGTAGCTCTCAGATCAATGAGTGCAAGTTACAAGAGAGCAGATTTGAGTTCAATGTAAGGAAAAACTTCCTACATGTTCCGCCAACTTTACAGAATCACCATATAGTTTAGCTAAACAATAGATGTGAAACATGTTCTCTAAACTACAAACAAAATATATGTTGTTATCAGTAAGAATTACGGCTGACCTAAAACATGGGTAGGTTACCCCCTGAGGCAGTGGAGTCCCTGGGTCACTTAATGAGAGCCTGAAGACCGTTCCACCAGGGCTCCGAGACAGACTTTTGCATCGGTATGTCAGAAGTTGGACCACAAGACCTTATAGATACCTTCCAACTTGAAGTTTCTCCATCACTTAGGACCTTCCCATTATGAGCAATAATGTACTTACTAAGTCCCTACCTTGTAAAAAGAACTTTATGTGCCATGACTTATTTAATTCTTGAAACAACCCTTCAAATTTAAATGGCATCATGCTCACTTTGCAGCCAGGACGCTGAGCGTCAGAGACGCTAAGGTGCAGGGGTAGATGCAGGGCCGGGCCCCCCAGACAGACTGTGACTGCGCTCTTCCCACGTGCGCCCTAGCCACCCCAGCTGCCTGGTCCCTTCGCAGGCATCACACCCAGGCCCCCAAATGTAGACATGCAATTCCTAATACGTCCCAACACTTAGGACTGAAAGATTAGCCCCCCAAAAAGCAGTGTGCACCACATTCATTATAGGGACCCTGATGGAATGATGAAGAAATGTGTGTCCTCCACAGTCGTTTTTTAAAACAATTTTCCATTGAAATATGCTGAATAAATATAACAGCTTTCTATATAGAAAATAATTTATGTCTAAGAAACATTTTCACCTTTGTGAGAAAACCTATTATTTTTCTATCTCTATTTCATAGAAGGGAAAATAGGTAGCTAAAGTATTAGGTAGTATTATAAATTATTATATCACATAATCTGGGTAACATCTGTCGGGGAAAGAAAATACCAGCTACAGCACAGAATAAGTATTGCTTTTTCTGATTTTCAAAGAGAGTAGACTTTCTACTTCCATGTGCAAATACTTATACAAAAATGGCAATCTGCATTTCAGAAGGAGGTCAAAAGCTAATCTGATGTTTAAGTCAGAGCAATGGGATTATAAATGCTCTTAGTTATCTTCAAATTGGTCATCTATCTTTTCTACGTGTTTAATGATATGTATTATTTGTGTAATAAAATGGTCAAAACAATCTGATTAGGGTATGTGTTTCTTAATATTTTCTCAGTAATTTATTGACCAAATCCTTTTTAATTACTCCATCTATCTACTGCTCAGTTATCTGGCCTCATCTACTAGAACACAACCGAAAATTATGAAGGAAGCAAAAAAAGCCTCTGAACAGCCCAAATAGCTGTGATAAATCTAGTATTCATGCCCATTCATCACAGGAGAGCTTTCTGAGACTTTTTTTTATTATTTCACAGCAAGTTCTAATAAACCTAGATAGTTGGTTGCCTAATCCTTACAGAGCTGGGGAGCCAACTACAAAGGCACACGTAGTAGACAACACAATCAACCCCCTAGTGTGTCACAGTCACTCAACCTGGGTGACACTGAGTCCCACCTCCAGGGATATTCTCTGATAACCATGGTCACATCAGAATATTCCCACATCGTCTGCATAGTCATTGCTACATCATATCCAAACCAATAAGCACTTAGAATTCCTCAGGGATCGGTTCAGGAGTTTGTCCAGTCCGCACGAAGCTCAGGATTTCTACTAACAATGTGGGTAAAGATGCTGTTCAGATAGCAAACTATGCAAGATGGAAAACCCAAAAATCCTGCAATTTCTTTTCACCATGATGCGGAGCAGCCCAAGGATCAACCTTACACATGGAGCCAAGTAAATTAAGTCAGTTCTCTGATCAGGACACAAAGAAGCCAACTTAGCCTCAGAGATCTTCAGTTACGTGAGCCAATATAAAACCCCTGCATTGTTTAATTAAGTTAGTTTGTATTGGATTCTGTGTTAGCCATAAAAATCTTGGTTTTCCCTGGAGAGTCACAATTTACAGCTACTGTCCCAGTATAACTATTAACAGAGTTTCCTTTCACTTCCAAAAGTAATCCAGTTTGAATGGCCAATTATATGGGCACCCAAATCACAACTCATATGGGCGAAAAGGAGTGTACTGGGCAGTCAGAAAAGGCCAGAGCACTCACAGTGACACCTGAAAACATATATGAAGGACCCACGGACGAAGACAATGGGGGTGGGGGACTGAATGCGGGAGGTGGGGGTGGGTAGGGTGGAGGAAAATAATGGGAGGATAATGGGGACAACTGTAACTGAAGAACAATAAAAAAAGGAAGAAAAAAGAATGCATATAAAATGTATTTTAAAAGGACACATAAAATTCAGCAGCAGTGTAGGGTCATGTGATGTACAAGCAAATCTTCCCATATATGATAGCCCTAGAGACCGTCACACTGAAGCAGCATTTTCCCCAACCGCTCTAAAGATTTTCTTCAAACTATAATAACTAATGTAACACAAAGGGGGGCTTCTGGCCCATTATATTTGAGAACAGCTTCAGTCTACGACTCCCCTTGGAGACTTAAAATACACATGAACACAGTAAAGGTTCTGAATGATCCTGAAAACAAAAATTATTTAATTTTGTTTACCCAGTATTTACTCAAATTATTTGATCACAGAACATTGTTTTTTCTAAGATACCTAATTAATATGCTGTGGATAACTGTTTTGCTGACACCAATTTGGGAAAAGCTGTAGTCAGTAATTAATGACTTGGAGTTATAAAAAAATCAAATTATATATAGTGTTTTGATTTACAGTGTTGAGAAGTATTTAATATATTCTAGGAAAATTTCCTTATAAAATGCATAACATTTTTTTTATTTTTCAATTACAGTTGTCCCAATTCAACCCCCCCCCCCCGTTGCTCTGCCCCGTCCACTCCACCCACCCTCTGCCTCTCACAGTCAGTCCCCACCCCGTTGTCCTTGTCCTTGGGTCCTTTACACATGTTCCTTGACCTGACCCTTCTTTCTCCCATTATCCCCAATCCCCGCTTCCCTCGGGTCACTGTCAGTTTGCTCTTTATTTCAATGACTTTGGTTCTATTTGGCTTCTTTGTCTGTTTTGTTGATTCACTTCCATTTATAGGTGAGATCATGTGGTATTTGTCTTTCACCACCTGGCTTATTTCACTTAGCATAATGCTCTCCAGTTCCATCCATGCTGTCTCAAAGGGTAGGAGCTCCTTCTTTCTTTCTGCTGTGTAGTATTCCATTGTATAAATGTACCAGTTTTTTGATTCACTCATGTACTGATGGACTTGGCTATTGTAAATAACGCTGCTATGAACATTGGGATGCATAAGTTCTTTTGAATCAGTGATTCAGGATTCTTAGGGTATAATCCCAGCAGTGGAATCGCTGGATCGAAAAGCAGTTCCATTTTTAGTTTTTTTAGGAAATTCCATACTGTTTTCCGCAGTGGCTGCACCAGTCTGCACTCCCACCAACAGTGCAGTAGGGCTCCCTTTTCTCCACATCCATTCCAGCATTTGTTGTTTGTTGATTTGTTTATGAGGGCCAATCTGACAGGTGTGAAGTGGTATCTCATTGTGGTTTTAATTTACATCTCTCTGATGGCTAGTGATGTCAAAATGCTCAACATTTTTAAGTGTGAAATAATTAAATAAATGAAAAAATAAAACCTCACCTCTCTTAGTGATTACTTAAGAATGGTGAATAACAGAATTTCGATTACATAACTAAAATACAACCTTCAAAGGTGTGATGGCTTTTTGTAGGATATAGGTCCTTATTATCCAGGAGAGACAAAAAGCTACGAAAAGTAGCACATATACACAGCAGTAATTAAGTCTAAGTAGAGTTCTACACTGACTAAAAAAAAATGTGTAACATGATATTCTTTAGCACTTTAAGATGCGTATTATTCCAGAGATCAAATCAACCTTAATGACTTTAGAAGGGACTTGAGAAATGGCGATCTGCGCCAGATAAATTCTGGCAAGCTTGGGGGGCTCTTTCATGCTGAAATATAAACATCTGCTCAGGAGAAATGTGCCAGGGTAAACTTCACTGTCCCCGAGAGGGGTTCTCTGACTCTGAGCAGAATGAAACAAAAAGCATCAGAGATGCACTAAAATAAATCCTGCTTACAGCACACAGACTGGCATCTTCATTACAACGTATGCCTGTTGAATTCTTGTAATTCAGGAAGTCCTCGGAGCTTTCAGGAACTACTCTAAAAAGACTTCTGAAAGGAATCCCATGTTAGGCGTCTGAAATTGAGGGAGTGAGGAACTAGAGAGAGTGCAGGGCTTGACTAGAGCATCAAACACAAAAGTCTGTCAAGGAAAGAAACAAATAATCCTCAATGGATACAGAGTATAAACAATCTGGTTTAAGGACTGTGGCTGGTGAGAGAGCAATTTCCCTTCAATTCCTACAGGAGGAAGAGTACATGCTGCAGGGGGATTCTTAGCAGCCGACAAAGGAAGTTGGCATAAAATAAGAAAATATTGTTGGGGGCGGGTACTTAAATTCACATATACACACGCGAGGGTAGGTATGTAGGTAGGTAGATACATAGAACGACAGATAACCAAACATAAGGCAGGAAGCCAAAGGACAAAGGGGCAATCTGAAATACTCACTAGTATCATGACCCTTTGTACTTACTTCAGAAGGATTTTCACATGCGTTTCATCTGAGCCTCACGCTATCCCCTTGGGCAGAGTAGTGTTGTTTCACTTTAACAAAATGGTAGCAGGCTCAACGAAGCTAAATGATTTGCTTGTGTGCTTCACAGTAGATGGGAACGACGGGGCTGAGACTTGTATCTGGTTATTCCTGACCAGCTGTCCCCTTCATCTTATTTTAAACAGAGTTAAGAATTTGGGGGGAAGGAATTCATATCTGAACTTCCACTGAAAGACAACTGATGAGGAGGTTCTCTGGGCCGCTCAACTGGAAACAAATAAACAAACTGGCATAATAATATTGCCTTGTGTCTGTAGAGACGCTTTCACATACAATAGTTCAAAGTGATTTGCTTACATCATTTCCTTTGCCTTTAAATATCCCTATAAAATACAGAGCACAGGTATACTTCCCCCCATTTTTGAGATGAAGAAATTTAGATACCTAGATATTGAATCACTTGCTCAGGGTCATGGGAAAGGTTAGTGAAGAGGGTAGAATTACTAGAACTTAGATCCAACGGCGGTTACTCAATTCCATGGGGCGTTTTTACTAACCTAAGAACATCAGTGTTGGTATTTTTCTGTCTTCCACTCTCTTCTTCCATTCACAACGGAGGACTTATTGTATGCACAGCCCCGCGCCCAATGCTCTGGGAAAGGCAAGTGAATAAGACAGTGAATCTTCTTTCTAAAAATTTACAATTTAAGAGAGGATCAACACCTATTTGCACTCAACATAACAGAAGGATGAAAGGCGTCCCGTTTTAGATACAAACAAACTCATCAGAAGGGAAAGATCATCCATGAATGGAAACACCAAGGAGAGTTTTGTGAATGATGGTTACGGGTCCCAGTTCGCCAGGAACACCCCCGTTCATGACGGTTGTCCTGGGAACAGCCGCTCCCTCTCTCAAACTGTTCCAATTTGTATAACGAAGTACAGGACCAGCTTTTCAAGAATGGAGTGAAGTTATGGCTGGGCTTTGATGACAGGGGTATATTTTAATGGCTGAAGATTTGGAAAAAATATTAATAAAAAGGAGGGAACAAGTAGAACAACAATAAAATATTTCCATTTTAATAAAAGGGGGACCAAGAAAGCCAGAGACAGAGGCAGGAGGGGAAAGCTCGGCCACTCTGGTGTGACAGACAGTCCACGGTGCCGGCAGCCACCGGCTTCCCCTCCGTGTCGCAGCTGACCCCTGCACAATGAGGACTTGGAAGGAGCGGGTCCACTTACACAAGGAGTTTTTCAACAAATACATATACTACTGTAAATGTATTTTCTCTTTCTTATGATTTTCTTAATATCATTTTATTTCTTCTAGCTCATTCACTATAAGAATATAGTGTATAATATATACACAAAATACGGATGTATTAACCAAGTGTTTATATTACCTGCAAGGCTTCTGGTCAACAGGAGGCTATTAGTAGTTAAGGTTTCGGAGACTCAAAAGTTATACTCAGATTTCCAATGGCACAGGGTGGGGTGGTCAGCGTCCCAAACCCCTGCGCTGTTCAAGGGTCCACTGTGTGTGAACACTGCTCCACCAATCTAGAGACGTAATTTTGCCCTAGACAGGTGGCTCGGTTGGTTGGAGCGCTGTCCCGTGCACCAAAGACTGTGGGTTCGACAATTGTGGGTTCCTCAGGTTGTGGGTTCAATTCCCAGTTGCAGCATGTTCGGGCGGCAACCAATTGATCTCTATCTCTCTCTCATCAATAAACAAAACCTCAGGTAAGGATTAAAAAGAGAGAGAGAGATGGAATCTCTTTCCTCTGATCTAGGCTGGCCCCCTAACCTGCCCTGACCACAAAGCACTGGAAGTAATGGGGAACCAGCTCCAATCTAGCCTTTAAGAGGCAGAGCAGCTTCTGCATTTTGCTCTTGAAAAGAGCAACCAAGAAAAGTGAAGACAGAGTCAGGGACTGGAGCATGTCAAATCAGCCTGAGGCCATTCCAGCCAACTCCACCGAGGTTCCAGTTTATGAACAGAGAAGCGGTTAAGGCCATTTCAGCACCAGCAGACACCACGTGGAGCAGAACAACTGTTTCCATTTGCCTGGGTTGCAGAATTCTGAGACAGATAATATACTGCCTACGTGTTAGGCCATTAAATTCTAAGGTGGCTTGTTGTAACTGCAATAAATACCTGGAACACTAGGTGAGTAGAACATGAGAATTTAAGCTTCGCAAAGGTGTGTTTGGTAAGGCGGGTATTCTCTGTGGTCCTATCCAGCCTCAATCTGAGGAAAGCCTTGTGTCCCTACGCCTCAGAGGTAGGCTTTCTCATTGGTCTGCCCTCCTCCAGACTGCGCCCAAGACCATTTCCTCTCCTCACCCACGCCTACATCACCCGGGGAGACTTCCCCGGGTCACCTGCCCAGCCCTCAGTCTTCCTTAGGAGCCCCCAGTGAAGCCTGTGGAGATAGCCTTCAACAGAGTGCACACTCCCCCTCATGTCGGCCACCCACACAGGTTCTATTCTCTCCTGCTATCTCACTTAGCCTTCACGGATCCTTCAACAATTTCAGCTGAATTCACATTATCTGCCTCTAGGGCAGGCCTGCCTTCCTCCCTCCCAAGTTGCACCAAATAAGCCAAGGCCTGCATTCAGTCTCTCCTTGCAGGCGTCTGTTTGCCCTTGGATTTTAGGGCAGTGGTTGCCCTGCAACCTCGGTTCTGTGATGGGTTCAAGAAAAGTTTCAACTTGGGCTATTACAATACTTCTGGGATCAGCTTTCCACATACCAGGTGGAAGCCAGAAGTGCAGAGTTGCTTTTTCAACTGCCACCCAGGAACTCCAGGAGGCCCAGAGGGGCATCCGGGCAGCCCCAGGGTGGTGGTGGAGGAGGGGGTGAATAAGTGGGCCTCCCAACTCTTCACTACTGCCTCAGTCAGGTCAGCTGCATTTTTAAAAACCAAGTTTGCCAGAGCTTCAGGAGAAAGGGACGTGTAACTGAAAACAGCAGGATTTCGGACGCACCAAGCAATCAGTTCCTTCCCCAGGCCTCCTCCTCCCCACGTGTTCCCCAAAGCCTGCACCCTTCCAAGGGGAGAACAGCTGGCGCACCACACTGAGAGGGAAAGTCTGAAAGGCAAATACTTCATGGGGAAGTCAACTTAAACGCACATGAAATGGAGCCAATAACAGAAAATTTTTCCCCTAAAAACAGGTTTTCATAAGGAGAACAGAGCACAACTGAGTCTGAAAAGAAGTAAAAACGGGCCCTGGGTTGGGGGCAGAGAAATGACTTCAAAAATGAGGGTTCAGGCACAACAAGCAAACTTCCGATGACTTCACAATCTGCCTGCAGTTGGCACAGAGACACACACATGCACACACGTCTCCAGGAGAAGCAGGCGGTCCAGGAATCTGCTTCGTAGTTGCACAGGGCAAGCAACCATCGTTCGCACCGCATGGGGCCCTGAGTGACAACAGGGTGTAAATACACACACTTTCTCCTCAACCAGCGGGCCTGGGAGCCAGGCACAGACATGCCGCGGCTCACGCCTCCTCTGGCCCGGGTGATCCAGAGCTGTAACACTCAAGAATGAAATATGAAGGAAGGAAGGGAAATATGCTAAAGATGTGCACCATGAAAAATGGTCACTGGAAAGCCACTCAAAGTAAGAGCAGTAGAAAAGAAAAGTGCTTCTCCAGCAAGTACCTTCCGTTTCTAAGCATCGCATGAATCATCTAAGGAAAAAAACCTTCACAGCTGGAGAGGTAACGTCTAGAAAAAATGCTAATATTACTGAATGTTACTGCTATCATTTCAAGTGAGGGTGACTAGGCCAGCAACAGCATTAGCAATTTTCAAATTGGGCCTCGGGAAAAAGGTGAAAAAAGAGAATAAATGTAGAATTAAATTCTCTTTTAATCATTAGATATAATTACTAAAATGAAGGCAGGTGGCTCATGATAAATCATATACAAATGAAAGATTAATGGAAAGGCCCTGAAACATTAGCAAGTGCCATTGTTTTCTGCAGAAGACATTGGATCTCGAAATCAATACCTGAAAAAGGTAAGTATTATGGGAAACAAGTGCCAACCTCACTGACAGGCTCCCTTTGATGTTACTTGAACATGTACATGAATCTCAACCTTGCAACTAAATTGTGAACCCCTTTAGAGATCAGTTCTTTCTTGTGGCTTCTTTTCTTTCACATTTTGTATAAAATGAACAAACAGTACTTAATAACAGAAATTCTTGAGAAACTCATGAATGTGGAAGGCAGTTTTCAACCCAAGTACAATGCATGATACTACACTGCACTCTTCATAATGGTGTGTGGGGAAAGTTTTAACTTAATAAATCATTAATCTTGCTTCATTTCACAGTATTACTCATGAAATTTTGGTCTTTCCATGGCCGCGCTCGTTTAAGCTTGCACATAACATTTAATGTCTAAAAATATTTAAATATCACTAATGTTAAAGGAATTATCAACTTAAACTCTCAGGAAGTAAGAGCAGATAGTTAACGCACATTTAAACCACTTCAGTGGGTTAAACGTGAGACAGTTTATTTTTCTTATAACTTTATTAAACTGTAAGTGACATGCAATCAACTACATATATTTAAAATACACAGTTCAGTAATGTTGACTTCTGTATCTATCCAACAAATCATTGCTTCCATCATGATAATAAACAGATCCACGACCCCTAAGGCTTTCCTCCTGACTTTCTGTGAGCTCCCTCCTCCCGCCACACCCGTCTTCCACTCCTCCCCCATCCTGTCCTTTGCATTTTTTCCAGTTTGACATAAATGAGATCTTACAGTATGCACTCTTTTGGGAGGGTCTGAGGTGTCGGGCTTCTTTTAGTCCACATAATTAGTTTTAAGGTTCATCCATGCTGTAGCATGTAGCAATAGTTCATCCCTTTTTTTTTTTTTTGCTTAATAGTGCTTGTTTATGGATGTGCCACAGTTTATTTATCCATTACCTGGTGACAGACATTTGGGTTGCTTGCAGTCTTGACTTAACAAATAAAGCTGATATGAACGTTCACGTACAAGTCTTCAAATGTACACGTGTTTTTACCCCTCTTGCACAAACACCTGGGAGTGGAATGGCTTGATGGTTTGGTAGGTAAAATTTTAACTTTTTAAGAAACTGCCAAACCATTTTCTTCAGTGGTTGTACCATTTTACATCCCCATCAGCAGCGTAGGAGAGTTCCGATGCTTCCATCTCCTTTCCAACACTTGGTATGGTCAACATCTTTAATTTTAACAATTCTAACAGGCATGTGCGGATACCTCATTGTGGGTTTAATTTGCATTTCCTCAGTGACTAGTTATGTTGAGCAGCTTTTCATGTAATTAGTTACCATCCAGGCATCTTCTTTGCTTAAGTGTCTCTTCAAATCTTTTGCCCATTAAAAAAGAAAGGTTCTCTGTTTACTTGCGACTGAGTGTTGGGAGCTCTTTATATATTCTGAACAGAAGATCAGATATAGGCCTTACAAAGACTTCTTCCCAGTCTGTGGCTTGTCTCTTCATTTATCAACAATGTCTTTCATAAAGCAGACATTTTTAATTTTGATAAAGTCTAATTTATCAATTTGTTTTTGAATTGTGATGCTGGTAATGTATCTACAAAATTTTTACTTTACCCAAGGTCAAAAAAGATCTCTCCTATGTTTTTGTTACAGAAGTATTATTTTAGATATTACTTTTTGATCTATGATACGCTTTGAGATTTTTTTTAAATATGGTATAAGGTGTGAATTGAAGCACATATTTTACATTGAATATGCAATTGTTCCAGCACCATTTGTTAAAGACTATTCTTTCTCCACTAAAATGCCCTTATATCTTCATAGAAAAGAAGCTGTCTTTGTGTGGATCTATTTCTGGGTTTTTCATTCTGTCCCATTGATTTATTCATCTATCTTGATACCAATATCACTGCACTGCCTTGATTCCTATAGCTTTACAATTAATGCTTAAATCAGCTAACTAGTCATCCAACTTCATTCTTTTTTTATTTTTTTCCAGTTGTTTTGGAACTTAGTATTCTAAGTTCTTTGCATTTCCATAGGAATTTTAGAATCAATCCATCAATTTCTACAAAATATGTCTACTGGGATTTTGATTGAGATTGTACGAAATCTACAGGTCAGTTGGGGAGACATAATCAAAGGCAGCAATCAGAACTTCCACTCTCATCCTTTCCTCCCTCCCTGTCAGCTTCACACCAGTGGTAAGTGGACTAAGGACTAGAGGGTGGAAACCTAAGATCAAACTAAAAGGTAAGATGTCTCCTGCCAGAGGTCACTATGGGGACTCCAGGCTAGTACCCTCTATCACCTTTTCTTTCCTTTATCTATGTTTTCCTTTCTGTGATATTTTCTCTTTTCTCCTCCCCTCCTTCTTTTCATGCATATTACAGATTAGTTCCCCTGCTTCCAGTTAACACCAGCACCTTCCAGCCAGGGTTGGAAACCAAAGTTTAAGAGCCATTTCTCAACTCTCAGGTCCCTGACACAAGCAAAAAGCTCTTTCGGGAGAATACACATTTGGCCATCTTTGGGTCCTATCTGAGCAAGTCATCAAAAGTAACAGTGTCTTCCTCCATCTCCATGTCTATACTGTCCACACTTGTAGAGAAAGATAAAACACAGACAAAGGATTAAAACCACGAGGGCCCAAAGACATGAGGATTCCTGTGTATTTCCAAGGAGGACGCTACCCCGGAGGAGTTCTGGCTGGGGCCAAACAGGGAACAGCAAGGGGAAGGACAGACCTGCAGCCACAGAAAGGGGCCACAAAACCACTGGGAAGAAAGGAGAGAGTGTGAGTAATGAAAGAGAAATGAAGAAGAAAGGGGAGAAAATCCTGGCAGAGGCAGCATGTGTGAAACAGGACTTTCTGGTGCACTGTTTTTAAAGGCCCCTTGACTATTCATAGGATCTTGCTGTAAGTCCAGGGCTGTCTCTGTAATAAAATAACTATTTAAAAAAATTATCACCTGGGAACACACAGGAGCACAAGCCTCAGGCACCAGTTCCACTTAAAGGTAAGATCAGACTTCCAGCCAAGATGGAGGCGTAGGTAGACACACTGTGCCTCCTCGCACAACCAAAAGAAGAACAACAACAATTTAAAAGCAGAAAACAACCAGAACTAACAGAAAATTGAACTCTATGGAAGTCCAACAACCAAGGAGAAACATTCATCCAGATGGGTAAGAGGAGTAGAACCGGGCAGCCGGGTGAAGGCTCACAGCAAGGTGGAGACTGGTGAAGCAGGTAGCCCCACATTCACGTGCAGATAAAGGAACAGCTGGGGAGCAAAACAGACCATGCAACCCAGGGTTCCAGCGGAGGGAAATAAAGCCTCAAAGCCTCTGACTGAAAACTCCTGTAGGGGTTGAGGCAGCAGTGGAAGGAACTCCCAGCCTCACAGGAAAGTTCATTGGAGAGACCCACAGGGTCCTAGAAAATACACAAGCCCACCCACCTGGGAATCAGCACAGAAGGGCCCACTATGCCTGTGGGTAGCGGGAGAAGTGACTGAAAGCCGGCAGCGAGCAGAGCAAGTGCCATTATTTCCTCTCAGACCCCTTCCCCACAGACAGCATCACAACACAACGACATGGGTTACCTCGCCCTGGTGAACACCTAAGGCTCCACCCCTTATACGTAACAGGCGCTGCGGAAAAAAGAAAATGGCCCAAATGAAAGAGCAGATCAAAACTCCAGAAAAAATACAACTAAGCCATGAAGAGATACCCAACCTATCAGATGCACAGTTCAAAACACTGGTGATCAGGATGCTCACAGGATTGGTTGAATTTGGTCGTAAATTAGATGAAAAAATGAAGGCTACGCTAAGTGAAATAAAGGAAAATGTACAGGGAACCAATAGTGATGGGAAGGAAACTGGGACTCAAATCAACAGTGTGGACCACAAGGAAGAAAGAAACATTCAACCAGAAAAGAATGAAGAAACAAGAATTCAAAAAAATGAGGAGAGGCTTAGGAACCTCCAGGACATCTCTAAACATTCCAACATCCAAATTATAGGGGTACCAGAAGGAGAAGAGGAAGAGCAACAAATTAAAAACTTATTTGAACAAATAATGGAGAAGAACTTCCCCAATCTGGCAAGGAAATAGACTTCCAGGAAGTTCAGGAAGCTCAGAGAGTCTCAAAGAACTTGGACACAAGGAGGAACATACCAAGGCACATCATAATTACATTACCCAAGATTAAAAATAAGGAGAGAATCCTAGAAACAGCAAGAGAAAAGAAGACAACTACCTACAAAGGAGTTCCCATAAGACTGTCAGCTGATTTCTCAAAAGAGACTTCGTAGGCAAGAAGGGGCTGGAAAGAAGTTTATCAAGTCATGAAAGGCAAGGACCTACATCCAAGAATACTCTACCCAGCAAAACTTTCATTTAGAATGGAAGGGCAGATAAAGTGCTTCTCAGATAAGGTCAAGTTAAAGGAGTTCATCATCACCAAGCCCTTATTATATGAAATGTTAAAGGGATTTATCTAAGAAAAAGAAGATAAAAAATATAAACAGTGAAATGACAGCAAACTCACAGTTGTTAACAACCACACCTAAAATAAAAACAAAAGCAAACAAAGCAAACAACTAGAACAGGAACAGAACCACAGAAATGGAGATCACATGGAGGGTTATCAGCAGGGAAGTGGGATGGGGAGAGAGGAGGAAAAGGTACAGAGAATAAGTAGCATACATGTTAGGTAGAAAATAGACAGGGGGAGGTTAAGAATAGAATAGGATATGTACAAGCCAAAGAACTTATATGTATGACCCATGAACACGAACTAAAGGGGGGGAATGTGGGTGGGAGGGGGTGTGCAGGGCAGAAGGGAATAATGGGGGGAAATGGGACAACTATAATAGCATAATCAATAAAATATATTTAAAAATTAAAAAAAATAAAGGTGAGATCGTATGGTAAAAAAAAAAATTATCATCCTGTCTGGTGTGGCTCAGTGGATTGAGTGCCAGCCTGCAAACCAAAGGGTCACTGGTTTGATTCCCAGTCAGGGCGCGTGCCTGGGCTACAGGCCAGGACCCCAGTTAGGGTTGCACGAGAGGCAACCATGCATTGCTGTTTCTCTTCCTCTCTTTCTCCCTATCTTCCCCTCTGTCTAAAGATAAATAAATAAAACATATTTTTAAAAATTACCATCTTATTTATCTTGTGTTCTAAGTGCAGAGTTTAACTTATAAATTGTAGAGAGGAGAGGTGTTATGACCCTGACCGCTACCTGAAATTTTTAAAGTCTCTGTATCTCTTAGAACTTACAAAGAATCAGAAATACAAATGGCTACTCTTCTATATTTAATTTTACTTAATTTCTCGTAATATCAAAGGAAGAAAATGATTGGTATACATGTGTTTTAATCAAAAGATCTTTGTAATAACATGGTTGTCATAATTATTCCTAGTCAATGGTTCTCCCAGCAATAGTATTCCATAAACTTATTCCAATTTGAACAAATTCTGACTGCCGTTTTCTCTGATTTTGTCCCCGCGATATGTAAAGATATGGTCGAGAACCTATGCCAATTTCTGAAAGAACTCATCTCTACTTGACTATTAGAAAGCACAAAATCCTCTAAGAATAAGCAAAGGGAACAGTCACACAGCCTGTGAAAAAAATTCTTCAAAACACAAAATGCTATTATTCAAAACTAAGAAAATAGGGAATTTCAAATTTCATATCCACTGATTCATAATTATTTCCTCTTTTAAGCAAGCTTATACTTTAGCCTTCTCTTACCATAGAAATATCAGGTACAGTAGAAAGACAATCCTAGCACTTTCAAACGTTCACTGCCTTTAGTATCACCTCATACACTTGAATTTCTAAGGCTAGACCATCACGGGTTTATTTCTCCCAGGGTTTTAACCTGTAATTTCTACACCTGCCACCAGGTGGTATCTTGCGTCACAATGATAAGGGTCAGTCCACCAGGTCTATACCTCCAGATGTGGATAAATGAAAGAATACATAATGTAGAATACATAAGTATGTACATTCTATTAAAATTAACAAATAAATAAATAATTTACATTTCAAGCATAAATTATTAAGTAGCTCCTAATTATCATGTATAACAAGTGCTTTCTCAGCACTCTAATCTGAATTTCTCAAAATAGCCATAACTAGCCCATGCTGTTCTCTTCCCTTGTTGTTGCTTTTTCTTTTTTCAGCTGGAACAGTGCACAGTCACAGAGCTGCTTCGGCAGCATGAATCTCTCTGGTCTATTTTCCCAATTAGGAGGTTTACTTCCTCCTTGGGCTGCTTCATACTTGTCTAAATCCCTAAGCACCGCCTCTAATGCAATTTCATTGTCATTG
The DNA here is from genome assembly GCA_004026765.1 of Micronycteris hirsuta. Classification (NCBI taxonomy): domain Eukaryota; kingdom Metazoa; phylum Chordata; class Mammalia; order Chiroptera; family Phyllostomidae; genus Micronycteris; species Micronycteris hirsuta. The sequence goes on from PVJI01006147.1 coordinate 74,731, forward strand.
AATTACTTAAGATTATTTATTGAATACCTTAGATACTTTCTGCCGATTGTGCTTTTTGTTAAAAAGACAGTGTCTTTTCAAAAGTTCCTGTTTAAAATATTAAAAAGTACAAAGAAGAAAATAAAAACCATCCCTAAACTCACCACCCAAAGCTATCACCATCAAAAGGTGCTACAGGTTTTTTTCCATTGTTCTCTTTTTATCGTTTTTCCTCTGTTTGATTTTTTTCCATCAGATTTCTTTTCTACTTCACTACTTGTGATATTTCTCAGTGCTCCATTTCTATTGACTCCTCTGCAAAGGTTTCCTGCATGGGGTCATAACTGTATGTCCCTCAAAAGCTTGTTGTGAAGATTAAATGAGTTAAAATACGTAAGCCTCTAGGCCTTGCTGGTGTGGCTCAGTGGACTGAGCGCCAGCCTGTAAAACAAAGATTTGCCAGTTCGACTGCCAGTTCGATTCCCAATCAGGGCACATGCCTGGGCTGTGGGCCAGGTCCCCAGTACAGTGCACCCGAGAGGCAACCACTGATGAAACATTGATGCTTCTCTCCCACTCTGTCTCGCTCCCTTCCCCTCTCTCTGAAAATAAATAAAATCTTCTTCTAAAAACGTATGTAGGCCTTTAGAACAATGCCTGGCTCCTAGTAAGTGCTCAGTCCATGCCAGCTCTTGTCATTATTTCCACACAGGTTGGCTTTCACAGTTTTCAGCTGTGTGTAATTTTTCCTCTTCTTCCTTTTTCTGATGACCTTCTTAGCTGGCTATAGTTTCACACATGCAACATTCCCTCAAGTGTTGTTGAAGGCACTGAAATACATTTTCTAAGATCATCTCATATCACATGATCAATCTGTTACAGAAAACAATTCCTCTGAACCCTTAGGAAAATGCTGATCCCTTTCTTTGGAATAACAGAATCTCTGAAAAGAATCCATAAAAAAACCTTATTTTCCAATAAAATAATCTCTTGAGTTGAACTGCTTTCTGGCAGACTTTGTTGTGGATTCCAAATCTTTCTTAGACACACATCCCTATCTGGACGGAAGAGAAATGGTCTAGAGCCGGGGAGGAGGAGAAGGAGGACAGTGCTTTATCAGTAATGACATCCAGCAGCCCATGGGGACAGTAAAGGAACCAGAATTAGCATCTCTGGACCTCCCGTGTGGATCCCGTTCCTTGAGAAATAACCCATTTTCCAAAACGTCTGTCTGATGTGGCAGCCACATCAAGAACGACCTGAAGAGCTTTCCCATCACTGAGCCTGGTGCTTTGCTTGTGGTAGTCAACTGTGCAGGAAGCAAAGGTCAAGGGTACCCTAGGGAGCTGTGAATTACATATGCGGGAACTACCAATGCACCTATCCGTTCATTCCATAAATAGTTATTGAGTAATATGTGCCAAGTGCTGTGCCGAATGCTAGGGACACAATGTTGTACAGCACCGGATACCATCCTGCCCTCTGGCGCTCAAAGTTTAATATGAGAGATAAATACCAAGTAAATATCATTAAAATGACTGTACAATTAGAATCGCAGCATAGATCTCCGATGATCCTTCGGGAAGTAACGATGGAGCCAAGGTCTAAATGATGATGAGGAATGAAGAAGCTGCTCAGGCAGTGGAGCTAGTTCAAGGCCAGTGCAAAGCCCCAAGGCCAGTGGTGTCCATGAGGTCTGTGTGGCTGCAACAGAGAAGCCATCGCAGACAGGGCTAGAAGGCAGGAGAGGTCCGTGTTCTGGATGTCTGCCTTGATATAAAAACAGTCAAAACCCCTCAAACATTTAGGCAGAGATTACATGGCAGACCTGCCCTTTAAAGGGACCATGGAGCCCTGGCTGGTATAGCTCAGTGGATTGAGAGCGGGCTGGGAACCAGAGGGTCCCAGTTCAATTCCCCATCAGGGCACATGCCTGGGTTGCAGGCCAGGTCCCCAGTGAGGGCCATGTGAGAGGCAACCATACATTGCTGTTTCTCTCTCTCTCTCTGTCTCCCTCCCTTCCCCTCTCTCTAAAAATAAATAAATAAAATCTTAAAAATATATATATATTTAAAAAAAAAAGGACCATGGAAGTCTAGTGAGGAGCAGGAACTGGAAGAGGGCAAGACAGATGTAGGGAGACACACAGAGAAACTTAAATCTCAAGATGCCATGATCACATGTTCACCGGCCACCCTTCACCTGCCCCGACTTTCAAGTCACTGGGTCACTTTCTGGCCCTGAAGGGAAGGGCCTCTAGGACATCCTTGAATCTGGATCATCTGAGGAAATACCAACAAAAACCCCCATCACTTTCTGCCGCAGGGACTGTATCCTTCACTGGTTTCTCCTGTTAATGCTGATTTCCCCTATTTCTGTATCCTTTCAGCCATTCCACTAGGAATTTGGGGAGAACTGGGGCCTCTCCTTCCACCAACCTCCAAATCCAGTGGTTTCAAATACTGCCTTCTGAAAACTGAACATTCAAATCAAAGAACCACGTTTAAACAGATGCATTTTTAGTAACCTCTTCACAAGCATATTATGGATAGTTGTAATTATATCAGCAATTTTCAGCATCCATATAAGTAGAAATTGTTGTGAAAAGATTGCTAAAAAAGGAAACATCTCCCATACCCCTATTATCTACTATAATGCAGAATACAGCTTAGTGCGGCAAATAGGCAATTACGAGTAATTTTAAGAACTTTTTAGTCAATAGTTTCCACTGCTTCGATATTTTTTACTAATAAGATTAAATGTTCTATAGCTCCTTCCCTCTCCCTTTTCTCCACACCATGATTTCCACGGGAGGAGTCACATATCCCCAAGCAGACAGCAAGGAGTGCTCTGAGTAACCCCCGCAGTACCTGTTTACTGCACTCCTAGTAAACACACATTTTCATTTTACAGGGCCAGTACTTTACAAATGAATTTTTAAATCAGTCAATATACCACTTGTGGAAAAACACTGGTTAGAGAATTTGTCAATATTTTTACAACTGTCATTTACTGGAGGACCTATGATATAGCATCACAGCCTTAATCACTGGGAAACATAATGAGATTCATTGGTATTCTCATTTTATTAACATGGAATCTTGGGCTCACATGTTTACTAGGTTTACATAAAATTTACTCAAGACCAAAAAACAAACCTTTGGCAAACCTGAAAGTAAAACTGATATATTTTGATTACCAAGTCAAAAGTCTGGCAACCACATAACATTGCTTTGACTTTTTCCATCCATTTTTAGAACAAAAGTCCCTTTAAAGCAGTAACTGACATATGCCAGTCATGCTTACTGAAACTTTGACTATATTGCTGGCAATTTCTAGCAACCATGTTTTTATTTTTGTGTTTTTCTGTACTTTTGTATGTGACAACATTCGAGTTCTCCAAATGTGAATTGCTTGTGTGTTTCTCGTTTCCAATAACAGTAATATAGAAAAAAATCAAAATCAGTCTAGAATCTGACTACGAACTTTCCTTGAGACATCAGAAAATAATATTGTTGGAAGGAAGTAAAAGTTGTCGTGAATAACGACATGCACAGCGATGCAAACCTAAGGCAACCTATAAGCATATCGCCCGCCCAGCACGCACTGAGAAACACCCATCTCTGCACGGTACCACACCTCCAGCAACGTGGTACCTACAGAAAAAACAAAACTAGCCATTTATATCATATTTTGTATACTCAAATGGCAAAAAGTTCCCAAAATTTGGACCTGTACTTTAAAAATATTATTTTCTCTCTTGGATTCATAAATATCTGTTCAGCTATTTCCCATATCCCCTTAGTAATAAATAATGAGGCAGTTAGGTCTCTATTTTCACCAAACCTTCTGAAAGCAGCAGATAAAATTAAAAATTAAAATTACTTCTAACTATGAAAAAGTGATTGGTGCTAGAATGAGTTTATTCATTTAATTTTTAACACTCCCTCGCCGATAATTTCTATTTAAATTTTTTTTAACCAGAAGCAGTCTTTCTCTGTAGCCCAAGATGCATGAGGGTAAGTAGGATTAGACACTTGTTTAGAATGTCAACGTTAAAAACTTCCAGAGCGTTGATAGAGAAGAAATATGGTCAACTACAAAAGTTCTAGGATTTAGGAACCTAATTACTAAAAAATTTCCTTCTGCTTTTTCCCCCTATCAATGGCCTTGTTAGCTCTGTTTTCTTGAGCCCAGAGGTGGAGGTGACAGAGATAATATCTTAGTTTTCTTTATATGCCTCTAATTACCCACCCCACACTAGGTAAAATAATTAATAAATACTTGCCTAATAAAGATCTGTTGAGGGAATGAATGACCCAAGAGAAAAAAAAGGCCAACATGAGCATGTGCCTGTTTCCCCCACAGAGGCCCTGGACCAGCTGTGACCCCACCATCTGCCTTCCACCCCTTCCGAGAAGGCTGCCCACAGCCCTCCCAGGCGGAACCCAAGCCCTAAACGCTGCTGCAGCTTCACCCTCCTCTCTGTCAGTACTGCTCAACACCAGACGTTCCCACTGGAAACCTCTCAACTTTTATGAGGTTAAATTATAGAAAATCGTCTGCCACATCTTTTCTTTCCTTCACTGACTTCTTTATTTCATCACCCAAACACAGTCACACACCGTTAGGGCATGGCTAGCCTTCTCACTGGACACTACCTCCCTCCAGCAAGCTTATTCATTCTCAAAACTTCCATGATAACTTCCTAGAGGTGATTCCAAAATCTCTATTTCTAATCCTTATTACTCTCAAGGCCTCCACATCTGATTCCCACGGGCTTCCTTGACCTCTCCACCATCTAGATAATTTACTATCACCTCACATTCAACAAGGCAATCCTGAGCTCATGGCCTTGCCATTCGTGCCGAACCAATCCATCTTCCTGACCTCCACTCCAATTAACAGTCCCAGGCACCCAAGCCTAAAGCCCAGGATCATCTCTGGTCCCTTCCTCTCCTTTACCTATACATCCAGTCAAGTGCCTAGTCCCTCACGGTTTGCCTCTATTTGCCTCTCTCATCTTTCCTTTTTTTCACCTAACCAATCTATTGTAAATGACGTCCGTTTTCTTTATTTTTGTTTACTATTCCTTTGTGTGGGGCTTTCATATTTTAATCTCATTTTCAACTGCTTCCCACTGGGATTCTTAGCCCACCTGACTATTAACTATTCCCCAAACACACCCCATATTTTCCTTCCTCATCACTTTGGGCCATGCTATTCCCTCTGCTGTGTATGCCTTTCCACCACCTCCATGGGTTGTTATCCTGCCCAGTGGTGGCACATGTCAAGTGGGGTGCTCTCATGAAGCTGCACCTGATTTCCCCGACCAAACACGGTTGATTTCCCCTTGAAATCCATAGTTTGCTGTTTTTCCCACCATCCCTCTTCAGACATCATAGGCTCCTTACAAGGACAAACTACTTCTCACGCTGGCCCCTACTAGCCAGTAGGCTTTCTGAAGGCAGGAGTCATATTTTATACCTTTATTTTCCATGTAGAAGCCTTGCATACAAACCAAATTAAATCTTTGAATTTGTTTGTATGTATGTATTTATTCTTCCCTCAAGAAATATTTGTTGAAATAACGATACCGGTTGCTTTATACCCCTAACCACCTACAATTTCCTTACTCTTTCCTGCAATAATAGTCCTCCTTTAATGTTGCTAAATACTTATGCATTCTAATATTTCAAATAAAATTAATCTAAAAGCAGTTTTAGTTCCCAATCTTTTTTCTCCACTTCTCCATTCTGAAACATCCATACCAAGAATTCTTAACCTCAGCACTATTGACATTTTGGACCAGATCATTCTTTCCTGGAGAGTGGGAGAAGGGTCTATCCTATCTCAACCAGGACTATCAGATGGAAATATGATTCAAGTTACAAACGCAATTTTAAATATCCTATACACTTTTTAAAAGTGTAATTTTAAATATCCTAGAAACTACAGTTAAAAATACAAAGAAACAGATTACATTATCAGTAACATATTTTTTAACCCAACATATTCAAAATATTATCATTTCAACAAGTAATCAATGTAAGAGAGTTATTAATGAAACATGTACTGTTCTTTTTTCTTACTGTCTTTGAAACCCAGTGTGTTTTTTATGTTTATAGCACAAAGTAGTTCAGACTAATCACATTCCATTTACTTCATAGCCATACGTGGCTAGTGACTAGTGTTGGACGGTTCAGATACAAACAATTTTCCCCAGGATGAGAAATCGTTTTTCAAGAAGAATAAAGAAATTTTCTTTTTTCTTCCCCCTAGTCATTCACGGCTATAAGCAGATATAGCAAGGTTGAAATCAGTCACAAACTAAGAAAACTTCAAAGGAGATTCATGATAGGGGATCTAGGATTTTTTAAAAAGTAGGTGTAAAAAAAGATGGAAAAATCAAGAAACGGGCTGTACGATTCCATTTCACTAGCTTAGTGCAGTGGATCATTAGGTCGCACAGAGATGTCTTCCACACTCAAAATTCCCAACCCAGAAATAAGACCTGCATTACCTCCTAACATACATCTGTACACCCGACACAACATGTTCTCGCCGTGTGCACGAAAACCTTAAATATTGATCTCGTTCAAGTTTCCATATGTTACACAGGTGGGAGAGAAACTTACTCCAAATCTTCTCATTCCCACCCCTTCACTCCACAAATAAAGATACCAGAGTCAAAACAGGACTAGAAATTGCCCTGACATCTCGGAGCTCATGAATGGAAGGCTAAGCCAGAATTCAGGTTCAGAGTTCTGGTCCCAAGCCCTCTTCCCACCCCTTCCTCACTGCGTAATTCGCAAGGAGTAACGTCACCTGTTGCACCACTGGTTTCTCCATATCTACAACAGAAGCAAGGATATCTACTTCACACATTCTTTGTGAAAATTACTCCCAATAAATTAATATGTATGAAAATACAAAGCACAGTGCTCCTGTGATCCTAAATGTTTGCTGAATTGGAAAAGGATAGACATAATAGAATCAAAAGGTAAGGAGTAACTTGGAGATTTCTTTTAATCCATTCTCACCTCTCAGGAGTATTATGCCTAGTCAATGAAGGCTGGTGAAAATTTAAATTGTTGTTTAAAAGTTTTAAGGAAACACAGGGTCTAGCACAAATAATGCCTCTTGTTTATTACAAAATCATATGCTTGTAACTCTGTAACATAACAATATCACGCACACTATATGACACTGTAGGTGAAATATTCAAATTAAAACTATAAATTATTGCACTCATATTATGACCAACCACCCTCAAGCAGGCATTACTTCAGCCAGACCCTGTATTCTAAGACGTCTCTCAACAATACATTCCAATAAGGAACAATTCTTATAATCCGTAAGTTTTCCTACATGTCTACATTTTTCAGTCAATGTTTCAAGAACAAAAAAAAAATAAGAGTTTAATCACTAGCTTCAATCCACCTGGGCAAACGAAACCCGCCAAAGGACACGGGACCAGAGGAAGAATCCCCTACTACTTAAGTGGATTAGGGTCACAGCCTGCTTCCTGCTTCCTGCACTAAACCTTACCCTGAAGGAAGGACTCATTTCTATTTCCTAAATATTCCATCTTTCCTGGTTTGGCTAATAGGAAGGCTTATTGTGCCAGTAAGATAAAACCAGTTTTACCAAATTGCTTCTCTCTCATAAGAAGCACAAACTCAGTCACTCAGGGGAAATAGAGCTTGCCACTGTTTCCATGAGATAACAGCAGGGCTCCTTCAACTATCTGAAAAACACTACTAAGTTATCCCTTAGAGCTTCTTTGCTCCGAAATTTTTTTTGAAGATTTTATTTATTTATTTTTAGAGAGAGGGGAAGGAAGGAGAAAGAGAGGCAGAGAAACATCAATGTGTGGTTGCCTCTCACATGCCCCCCACAGGAGACCTGGCCCAAACCCAGGCATGTGCCATGACCAGGAATGAAACCCGTGACCCTTTGGTCCACAGGCCTGCGGTCAATCCACTAAGCCACACCCGCCAGGGCTCTTGCCTCGGAAATTTTAATATTAACTTTCTGGGTTCTATAGAAAGGTGGGCCCTTTTATAACACCTTGTACCAATATTCTGTTGTATTTTGGTCCAATTTGAATGTAGTTGCAATCGTCCTCTGGGTAAAATGAAAGAAAACTGCTTTTTCTCCCCCTTGTAGTTCTATAAAGCTCTGGTTTCAAGCAGGCTCTTTCATCTAAGGACATCCCTTTGAATAGATACTTCCTGCCTAAGCCTCCCCTCAGTAGGGTGTTCAAGGAGGAGGGTTTGTGCTTTAGAATTCAGGCCCTCGAGTTAGAGAACAAAGTCTGAATCCGCCTGTCCTCCAGGATACAATGAAACAGCCAGCTGTTTGCTTAGACATTTGTCTGAGTAGTATTTTATTAAGCTATTATTAGTTTTAATGTTGTAATTAGATGTGCAAATGTACCCCGAGGTATGTTTGGATAGGAACATCATACAAATCAGAATCGACAATGATGAACACAGCTGCATTTCTGCCAATGATTAGGCATTTAAATAAGTGCTGGTGGTGTGTTTGCTGGAAGACGTGATCCCGTGGGTGGAGAGGTTAGCACTGATGAGATGCTGACAACGGGGCATCAAAAATATCATAAAAACAGAAGAGAGCAAATGCACTGGCTTCCGCTTGAGACTGGAAGTAACCTCCCTACCACCCTGTCTAAAAGAGCGCCGGCTCTCACCCTGACATCTCATACGTACAAACAGGATTCTGAACTTGTGCCTCCCTTCCCAAAAAAGTTCTAAGAGAGCAGGGAGTACTCAGTCTCTCCACATACTAGATTCTCAAAAAATATTCCTGAATAAATAAATGGATAAAAATGAATTGCAGTATACACTAAGGAGACTTGATGCAAACAACTTCTCTTCATCTACGATTTTCATAAAACCATATACTGTTTACAGCTGGATGGTATCAAATTCAGCCTCATCTTTTCACCATTGGGCCTGGAGGTTTGGGTTGGCGTAGTGACTTGTCCAAAGGCTTGTAATTCATTAGCCTGGACTCGGACAAAACACTTGGTAGCCAAGCTTGCACTTCATTATACTTTTGTCGTCTGTGACCATAACCATCAGAGGAATATATTAGTGTTCCTTCCTACTCATCTTATGTTCCACTAAATGAGTACAATCATAATGGAGAATAAAGACGTCAGCACTTTCGTCCCTTCACAGCACTCTCAGTTCTGCATCGTAATTAAATCTCTTTCATAAACTGCTGGCTTCTAGAATCCTCCCTCGTGTAGCTCCAAATTACTAACCCTTCCAACCTAGGGCTTTCCAAGACCTTGTCTACTTACTACTTCAAGTCCCAAAGCCTTGACTTCTTGACAAGGCTTCTACCCACCCACTCCTGGCCCTATACTTCTTCCAAATTTGACAAAAATATGAATCCAAACATACAAGCACAAGAAATAAGCATTACCTTTCTGAAAACATGAAAACCCTGCAGAATCGTTGACAAGTGTGTAAGCCAGTGTGGTTTGAGAGATATGAGTGCATTGTTAAATAATGTACCAGTGTTGTAAGAATAAGAATAAAATACTCTAATACTGATGCTGTACCAACATAATGTAATCTCTTTCGGAGTTTCAGAAGCCAATTCTTAGAGTGCCTGCAGGACATTATTACAAACATTGATTCTCTCTGCATATTGCCATAGAAATAAAATATAATTACTTAAGTCCTTGGATTCTTAATTAATGGAACTTTACAGCATTTTGACAAAGAGGACTTATGATATTCTTCTGTGAAGCAAAAGCAGACAAAGAAAATGAGTTCTATTTCAAACAAAAACAGCTAAATTAAATATCATTTTTTACCTGTAAAAGACTACATCTAGTTCCTAAATCGTTAAAGTGTAATTGCATTTATCATGGGTCACAACCAGAAAAGTTTACTCAACCTTTTGTTCTCCAGCAAAATGTTGAAGTTATGAATTTTCTCTTATATTATATTTCAGTCTCTCACTGGGACATTAACCTAGACTGTAGCATATTTGATCTAGGTTGCTAAATATTAGGTCTTCTACAGCTTCACATGTTTTTTCTTTAAATAACTTTTCAACAGAGGAAGATTCAGTATGACTGAAGCTACTTTAAATTATGCACCATCCTGAAATATACTGAAATTGGCAAAAACTGTTCACCAACTTTAAATATTCAAGCTGATGACAAACAAACTCATCAATTCCCATTGGCCATCTTGTATCTATAACCATTGTCTGACTAATCAATGACTTTTAAAAGCTTCCTGTATTGGTTTTCAAAGCAGAAGGGCTTCCAAGGAGAAACTGAGCAGAGGCACCGAGAGCAGCAGAAGTGAGGACCTGCGGGAAGGATCCCAAAAGTTTCCTCAAACCTTCCTCACGACCTAGCTCCGTTCCCACCTTCACATTCCATGAGATGTCTCTGAATCCTTATCACGCATCATCTCTCTCTTTTAAACGTAATTCCAATTGGTGTCTGAGGCTTGGAATAAACATCTGTAACTGTTAAACAAAAACAAAACTGTCTCCTTAGAGTTTCACAACACACATTAATATAAAAAGCTTCAGAGAACTCCCTCAGTATTTCTGAAACAACAAACCAGTAGAACTTTTTTCATAGCATCTACCAACAGCCTTTAAGTGAGTGCCCCAAAGAGCCTTTTTGAAAAACAATGATAGATACATTAATATAAACTTACACAATGTGTTTTCTCAACCAAGGTATCTGAAAATATGGTTGTAAAAGGGAAGGTCTGAGGAAGAAACCCACACAGGTATCAGCCTGTTCTATCTTAGGAAAGGCAGAAATTCTGTACAAATCAAAAAGGCATTTTCCTCCTTCAGAATTAATTCAGTGGCCACAAATACACATTTTGCCTTAGATGATCCACGACTGACATTTAAAAATACGATCGATCAATACTTTAATGCACTCCCTATAAATCAATACCACACACGTTCTGAAGTCCCAGGCAAGGCCGTAAAAAGCACCCACCACAGCCACACGACAAAGCGTGCCCCAACTGCTGTAAACATGTAACAGGAAAAAGCCACAAACCACGTGCACACACATAAGCTCTTAGCATTTATCCTCAAACAATTTTGAATGAAAAGAAGAGGTCCTGAAAACTCAAAGTTCTAAACAACCTCACTGAAAATCGGGAGTTAGACAAGGCTTGCCTTTGGGTCGGGTGGAATATTGTATTTTTAACTCTCTGGGAAGTTCCCCAAAAGCATAACTGGTAAATGCGCCATTGGAATTCAGTGGCTGCTTAAACACCAGGCTTGTTCTCAGACATCTGAACAACATGTTTACATAAAAGGAAACAGGCCCTGGATCTTTTTCACATGCCACATTCTACCAGACATGGCCAATAAATAAATCCTGAACAGTGACTCTTCCGTTGTAAGCATATAAAACGAAAATAAATTTGTTTCAGACAGGATAAAAGGCAGTTGGGTTAGCTGCAGGGTCAGAAGGAATTTGAGTTTTAACGCTGGAAGTGATTCTGCACAGCTGGGCTCTCTAAATCTATTTAAACTACAGCCAACATGGGTGCTAGTCAAAAGTCAATTAAGGCCGACAGCTCCATTTCCAAAAAGCGCTGCAACGCTGATTCTGTACCAGTAGGAGGAATGTGGAAGAGCGTCACAGTAATGATCGTTGTTTCCTAAAGATACCTACATGGAGAACCTTAGGAGCATGAAACACTATGGAGAAAGTCACTTCTAGATCAATGAAGGTTTATTACTTTACGCACTAAAACATCTTACCAATTTTCCAAGGATCCTTCTAGAATATACAACACACCTCTAAGCCTTCTAAAGTTGAATGCTCAAAACCTGATTCTCAATGAGTCCTGGGGATTCATTGTGAATGAACATTACTACATTGTGTCCAACGATCTTTGGTCTAAAAGGATGTTTTAATATATGCTACATGGACCCTGGCTGTGGCATATTTTAGGCCTGTGTTTGCTTTATTAAGCTTTTCTCTTCTCCCAGTTTAGCCAACCAGCTATTATTTCTTACTATTCTCAAGCTGTTTGCCCATTGAGAAGCCTCTCTCCTCTCTCCCTTTCTAACTGACAACTTCTCACATTGCTGTAACCTTAGAAATCAATGCTTCAGGTGGGAGCAAACAGGCTGACTCAATGCCTCCCTCACAATCCATGACTTCTACGGCATCCATGGGCCTTTTTCACCTCCTCTCTGGTTCTCAGCTGTGTTCCAGGTAACTGCAGGTTAATTAGAGCCCGTGGACTCTACCTCGCACACTGCCCCTCTCCAGCAAGTGGTCCTGAGCTCCAATAGTATGTGGCCAGTCCCTATTCAGCAAGCTGAAATGATCTGTGACTCAGCCATAAACTATCTATCCTTTTAAACGTATGTTTTTTCCTCTGTCAATAACATTTTCAAATGATCTTTCTGAGCCTTGTCCTGAAATCCTTCCCTCAAAGACATAAATCCTATTGTGATCGTATCATGGAAAAGGGTCACAATCTCAGTAAATGAATAAATAATGTACTCACAGAGAGATCTCTGAACTCAATTTAGATGTCCCTTCATGGGACCCCAGAGAGTTCACAGTGTGTCTGTCGTTTTGACATTTAAATAGAAAGGTAAGAAATATGAATTCAGGCACAACCACTTCCTACCTCTATGACCTTCGGCAGGTAACTTATCCACTTCCTCCCTGGATTTGCTCAGTGGTAGAATGAAGACACCCAACTGACAGAGTTAACAAGAGAACTAAATGAAGTATTTGAAAAGAACTTAACACAGGCCCTGGCACTCAGAATATGCTCAACAGAGTTTAGTTACTGTGACAGGTAATTTTATGTGTCAACTGGCCTAGGCCACAGTGCCCAGATATTTGGTCAAACATCATTCCAGATGTCTCTATGAACCTGTTTTCTGGCTCAGAAAACCTTTAAGTAAACGCTGAGTAAAGCAGATTACCCTCCATAATGTGAGTGGGCCTCACCCAGCAGCTGAAGGCCGGAAGAGAACAAAGACTGTCTCCCCCCAAGCAAGAGGAGGTCCTGCCAGCAGGCTGCCTTTGGACGGAGCTGCAGCTCTCCCGAGTCTTTGGCCTGCTGGCCCACACCACCAAATGTTGGGCTTGCCAAGCCTCCACACTCATGTGACCAAATTCCTTAAAATCAATCCCTCTCTCTCTCTCTCAATCTCGATCTCCCACCCTCCACCTACCCTTCTTCTCTCACTTCTCCCCCTCTCTCTACATATATACAGAGAACCCTGCCTAATACAGTTACTACTATAATCATTTATAGTCATCATTACACCATTGAACCAAATCTACTGGTCGTCCTCTAATTTCAAGTACAAAAGAGATAGGTAAAAAAACCATCATTTCCTCAAACGTCTTCACATAAAAAGAGGACTGGATGATCCTCAGCAAAACCAGACATCTCCATGAATGTCCCACGGTTATTTACCTAGCGTACAAGAATATCTTGGAATCAAAATGTCACTTCCCCATTCCTAGGTATTGCAAAGGAATTTAATAATTTTAATATTTCTGTCTCTTTTTTATAAGAAATTTTAGGAAAGAAAAGATACAGCAAAAGGAGGACTTCCGGCAAGATGGCGGCATAGGTGAATGCACCCTGCCTCCTCGCACAGCCAAACAAGGAAAACACCAGAAATTTACCTAAACAAAAACAGCCAGATCTGAGAGAAAATCGAATTGAGAGGAAGTCCGACAACCAAGGAATCAAAGAAGATACATTCATCCAGTCTGGTGAGCCGGGAGGAGCAGGGCAGATGGAGAGTGCTCAGCAACTCCACAGTGAGCTGGTGAGCAGATGGCAGGACCGCGGTTGGAGGGGCGGTTCCCGCGGGGCTGCAGCACACTAAGAGACAGGGGTGCCTGACCAAAGCGCAGCCAGCGCCCGGCTCATCCGGACCCAGCGGTGCCGAGACTGCTGGACCCGGCAGGTCTGCATTCGCGTGCAGACGAACCAAGAGAGAAAGCAGGGTGCAACCTATCGGCGCAGATTGAGAGCACCTGTGGGGGTGGAGTTGGCGGCGGGAGGAACTCCCGACCTCAGAGGACAGTTCGCTGGGGAGACCCACGGGGGATTGGAGCTGTGCAGCCGTCCACCGACCCCGGAGCGACCCCCGGAGCCAGCGCAGAGGGGCTCGAATTGCTTGCGGGAGGCAGTGTGGGTGCAGAGAGCGGAGCAGGCGCCATTGTGCTCTCAGGTCCCGCTCCCACAGGCTACGTCACAACACAACGAATGTGAATTTCCCTGCCCAGGTGAACCCCAAGGCTCCGCCCTCCTTACAGCAACAGGCTCACCAAGGGGAAAAAAATGGCCCAAAGAAAGGAACAGATCAAAGCTCCAGAACTAACTGACCAAGAGATAGCCAACCTATCAGATGCACAGTTTAAAACCCTAGTAATCAGGATGCTCACAGAATTCGACGAAAAATTATCGAAATTGCTTGAACAAATGAGGAGAGATCTGCAGGGAACCAATAGGGATAAGAAAGAAACTGG
>PVJI01006148.1:0-90325 GCA_004026765.1 Micronycteris hirsuta
ATTTACATTTCCTGGATGGCTTGAAACTTTGTCTTTGAGAGCTTAAACCTGTTTTAGAACTTTAAACCTTTCATCTTTCAACCCAGTCTCCAGCTCTTTGCTCATTTGGTCACTCCGAGAAGAGTGACGACTTTTCCCCAGGCCATGAAGCTTTTCTCCAGGTCAGTTCCCTGACCACCATGAGAAATTGGGGGTTCATTTGAGCATTTTTTGAAATTCCTCACCACTAACCCTTGGTCAATTGCTATTGTTTGAAATTTTCACACCTCTCTTTATAAAAGCAGGGATGCTTCAACAAGTTAATATCAGGGAAAAAAAGTGAGGGAATATTGTTCTAAACGATAAAACACGTAAGAGACATCGCCAGACATAATGCATGCATTGTAAGTATTTGTACCACGATTTTAACAAACCGACAGTACAGAGATATCTGGGGGCTTTATGAGAAAATTGAGTGTGCACAAATTCCAGATGACACTGAAGAATTGTTGGTAATTGTGGTAGGCATGATTATAATGCAGTTAAAGAAGAAAATGTACATTTTCTTAGAGATATCTCCTAAAGTAAATAGGAATAAAATGATACGATGTCTAAATTTTGCTTTAAAACACATCAGAAAGAAACAAAGAAAGAGATGAAGCGTGAGTGACAAATTTGGATGACAGGATATGTAGGTTCACTCTACTTTTCTCTATGTATTTACATATGCTTGAAATTTTAATAGTGATAATAATAATGACTGTGGAAACACCCTAAGATCTCAATGTAAACTCCATAAAATATTTGGGTCCCAAACTGTAAAATGATGTTCATCTATGTTCATTGGAAATCTTAGATAATACTTCAAAAGTAAAGAGTAGATTCAAACACATGTATTATATTTTAACTTAAAACCTACAGTACTAGCCAATGTTTTGATATTAAAGACTTTTTTTTTTTTTTTTTTGCGTATGGGTCCTTTTGATTGGCATTTGCATTGTTTCTCTTACATAGGCTACATGTCTCATCTGCAATTTTTAAGTATGGCTTCTTCAAAGTAGAACAAGAAGATATGGATGCTACAGAGCAATCTGAGTGCAGAAAATGTTTGAAATATCTTTCTGTAGTTGTATTATTTTGCAATAAACGCCAAATTTAGTCCATACACCAAAATTGGACTGCAAATATTTTTGGAATTCCATTTTGTTTACTCCTTATTAAGCATTTAATTTGGTCTTTATATAACCAACAACTCCCATCTTTGCACTTGTATTTGATTTATAATATACAAGTAGATTGCATCGCCACGGTTACAAGGACTACTGTTATAAACAGGCTAGTGTAGCTGCCTTGCTGTCGGCACAGAGCCCAGCTGGTGGGAGCCGAGTGCATGGTGCAACCTCCTAGCATGGGGCTTCAGCCGCCATATTTGACAGAAGGATGGAAAGCAAGTTTAACACGGTAAGCTAAGAGGAGGTCAGTTTTAAAAGTTTCTTCTCTCTTTGGAAAAATTTGAACTAACTGACTGAATTCATCCTACATCAAGTTCTTTGAATGATAGGTACCTGGCCATGCTGAGTCCAGTGAAGTCATCATGGTGCCACAGACAGCAAGCAGGTGCACACGTGGGAATGTGGCCAGGAAGGGAGGGGACAAGGGAGCAGGGAGATGACGTAAGGAGGGCACATTTTTTTTTTAAGATTTTATTTATTTATTTTTAGAGAGAGGAGAAGGGAGGGAGACAGAGAAGGAGAGAAACAGCAATGTATGGTTGCCTCTCACATGTCCCTCACTGGGGACCCAGCCCGCAACCCAGGCATGTGCCCTGACGGGAAATCGAACTGGGACCGTCTGGTTCCCAGCCCACGCTCAATCCACTGAGCTACACCAGCCAGGGCCAGGAGGGCACATTTTTCAATCAAGTAGTATTGACTCCTCTCCTCCGTAAAGATTAAATTTGTTCAACTAGTTCCCACAGCAAACGTATGATGCTGAGAATGGGGGGTGGGGGTCAGTGACTAAAAATAAAGCCTTCTTGACAGTCGTGGCCTCTTTTTTTTTTAATTTCTTTTTTTATTGTAATTTTTTCCATTGTCATTTAATACCCTTATACACACCCCAACCCCGCAATCACCACACCGTTGTCCGAAACTCAGGCCATCCCCCTGGGTGAGACTGGGAGTGGCTGAGCATACTTCCTGCTGCCAGGTGGCTTGACACCCATGTCCTTACAGAACATCATGGGCTCCTCGTGGGAGCAAGAGAGAATGAGTATGAATCACAGGACATCAGAGTTGGAAAGAGCTTTGGTGGCCTCTACTCCAACCGTCCCATTATACAGATGGAGAAATTGAGGTCTAGCTAGAGGGTGTGACTTGTCACTGACTTGACCACCATGCTGACCATGTTCAGCCAACAGAGATATGCTAATTACATGTTAATTCCAAACTTCTACCCCTAATTATCTGAAGCTCAGACAGACATTGTCTTGTTGGATGATAAAATGAGCAAAGTGACCACTGGTAGTGCTAGACAAGGCAGCAGTAGAATATAAGGGGGACTCCTGGCTGAGTGAGAAAGGGCCTTCCGTGACCATGTAGTCCAAAACTTTTATTCCATAGTTGAGAACACCAAAACTCTAAGCAGGAAGTGACAGAATTATCTGAAGCATGACCCAGGAGAGGCAAGTAAATTTTAAAACTCTAGAAACTCATCGTTTGAATTATATAACACTCATACTGCTAAGAGCCCTATGTTGATCATAATAATTTTATCTCACACATCTCTATCTACAGGGCCCAGCATAAAACATAGTAAGTTCTTAGTAAGTGGCCTTTAACTGAATCATAAAGCTTATCATTCAAGTTAACACAGCACAAAGGACCATGTATATTCCGTAAAGAGATTATAAGGTAGTCCAGACCACAGCTGGTTGAAGAGATGGAAAGGCCATTTGGAGGAGCCTTGGAGGCATGGAAGTGGACCTTGAAAAATGGGCAGAATTTTGAGGGATGTGTCGTGTAGGTGGGAAGTGGAAAGAGCATGTTCTCCAAGAGGAACAGCATGTTAAGGATGCAGGGGGCTGGGTGCCTGGGGTTCGGGAAACATCCAGACATGGAGTTGGCAACAGTGTAGCACTGTACCGGGGAATAGAGGTTATGGGCTTGTCACCGAGGGCCCAGAACTCTCTGTCCTTAATTCTTCACGAGGCTCTGGAGAAGCTTGCAGTTTTGAAGGGCAAGAATGACGTACAAGATCCATCCTTAGGAACCAGACCCTACAAGAAGCTGATACTCAGTTGAGAGACAGGAATTTTTCCCACTTCATCCAAATGCTCTGACTCTATGAAAAGGTCAGAAAAACACTGGTGACAGTCTTTCTTGGGAAATACTTTCAGACAATTGGAGCTGTCAGGGAGATAAATATCCTTGTGATGGTTCTGGTGATGTAGGCCCATTCTGGCTCAGAGAGTATAAGGATGTGCAAACATTAATTTAGCTGGAGGAAAATGTTAAATATTTTCAGCTCTTCAGAAAAGTTCAGGCTCAGTTCAAATTTGAGGTTGAAGTTGGAGCCAATGTTGATTTTGATTTTATCATCATCTATTTGCCCCAAGACTTTAGAAGAAAGGTTGTTTGTGCTAGTTCCGATGGTACTATTGGAGGAAAGAATAATGACCATTTACTGAGTTTCTCCTTTTAGGCCCTCTATTAGGCACGTATACTATATATTTTCACTAATCTTTTCAGCAATTTTGAGAGGTAGATAGCTTTAGATGTGTGTGGTAGCTATTTTTTCTATTTAGCAAGCTTTTCCATCTCCCTGGTATTTATTGGTGGCCAGGTGACTGGGGACTGACCAATAAGAATCACTCATCTCCTGGCCACAGTGATTGGACCAATGAATAAACACAGGACCCAACCTGCAGCAATCACAGTCCTTTCCTGAGACTGATGCCGTGATGCTGGGAGAAAGAAGCACTTTCTGCTGGGGCTAAGCTGAAGCCACAGTGGCCACTGTGCCAACTGCACTGCAGTGCAGCCCCTGCCTCGGCCCAGCGCTGCACAGGTGTGGGACCTGAGGACTGACCTCAAACACCTTCCTGCTCATTCATCACTCTCTCAGAGTGGTCTCCCAGGGAATAAGTCAAAGAAGAAGAGAAAGGGGGTGATAGTGGTGGGGGTGGGATGCTGATGTCTGACTTTACAGAGTATTTTTCTTCTATTGCATAGCATTATTAAAAATAAAAATACAAGCATTCAAGAAGCCCTCGGAGTTCATACAAAATCTTTTTCAAGGAAGACTTAAACCAGCAACCTTTCCATCAGCTCCCGGAGAGCCAGGAGAGTTTAGAGGAGGTATTGCCTAAAGGCTGGAGAGTGGCTCAGACGGCCTCTCAAGGATGCTTCTGGGTTTGCGTTTCTATCAGTTATGTTTTACATATCTAAGAGCTGTTTTGCATGGATGATTTCAGAGAAATGTTCAGTTTGTGTGGGCTAAGAGCCAATGCCCTTTTTGATGAGCGGACATGCATGCCGAATGCCTCTGAGTAGAAAAGGGGAGATGAAGCCCCTGGTCGGCCTGCTCGCTCCAGTCCCCCGCGCTGCTCCATCACCACCACGAGTGCTGTCCTCAGGTGTGTGGTGGGCAAATCCGAAGCAGGCAGGCATTCCAAGAGCTAAGATACCGGTCCCAAATCCCCTGCCTAGAGCAGGGCAGAGACCCTCTCAGCAAAGCCACACCACCTGCTGAGGGACCCATAGGGGCTGCTTGCTGGGCCGTGTGCCCAGGAGACACCGCATCCACCAGGAAGACAGAACGCCTTTCTCCAGCCTTCACAAAGGCACCACACCAACTAGTTTCTCCCTGCCTGGCCTCCTCCCAACCATCTTCCCAACCGAATTGAACAGGAGTACGGGCCGCGGCGCAAAGGATTGCAGGGACTGGGGCACACCTGTGTATTTGCCTGCAGTGCACGGGGTGTATTTAATTTGTTCTCACATTAAATAGGCTAATCGGATAAAACAACTATTTCAATGATGAAAAGAGGATTTGGAGCATTAGTAAAAGAATTTGTGATGGGGTTTTTTTTTTGGTAAATATAATGTTTTATGTAGGAAGTTCACAGAGTTTACCTGAAATCTTAGCTCACAGCAGACAGAAAGATCAGAGCTGGGCATGTAGAGTCTATTCAAAAGCTTGGGGGTGAGACCAACAAAGACAAGTACACTCTCCCTTTTTTATGCCCTTGCCAAAATATACACATTAGTCAACATCCTGGACACTTTCCTGTGGAGGTAACTTGAGCTTCCTGTAGTACAAGCACCTGAAGAGAACGGGGGCGGGATCCTGCCGGAGGCACATTGCAGCCCAGGCCTCACAGCCAGAGCCCTGTGGTCACTCTGAAGGGGCAGGTGAACCCCATGTAGGGGCAGGGTGGCCACTTCTGGTAAGTTACATGTGTGGCCATGAGACAGGGGCCACAGGTCCTGGATTTGATGAAACCAGTTAGCACAATTGTGCCCCAAAGCCTCGTTCTGAGTAGGAAAAGAAAAGCCTCTCTAGAGGGACCAGAGTCAACAAGAAGAGAATGTGGCCTTGAGTTGTTCTCCAGCTCCAGCTGATTTAATAATGTTAATAAAAGAATACACAACACTAATGTCACAAGTCAAGAGGCTAGCCTGAATGGCAAGCCCAGGGGTGTCACGTGACTGGTGCACGTCGAGTGTAGCATTGCTTTTACTGAGGAACTTCTTTCTAACAGGAAGGGAAAGTAGAAAGTCACTAATACCTTAGCAAGAGAGAGTTTGTCATCTGGAACCGAGGGAACGAGAAGCCAGGTCTGGGAGTTGGGTGAGGGTCAGAATGATGAGGGGTGGGAACCTGGAAGTGAAGGGAGAAGAGGGCCTGAGGGCTGCGTGTATCCCCGTCCTGCCAGCTGGCCTCTTCCATGAGGCTGTCTGCACTGGAAGGCCAGGCTACGTTCAGTCTTAGCCTCTGTGCAGCAGCCGTGTTGGGGAGATGTGGATTTCCTTGTTTCCAAACAACTTCTAGACACAAACCATAAACCCACCAGCCTGATGTTCTTCGGTAAGGTTTGGGCGGCAGGACCCCACCTGGATCAGGGAGCAGCCAGTCTTTCTAAAAACCAGCCCTCCCTGAGCAAATCTGGTTTGAATTCCAAAGTCAGTGGGAAGCATCTAAGAAAATAAATGCAGGTGGAAATAACATAGTAAGAACATAGTCGTTCTATTTGTTCTATGGGGTTAGGTACCTGGAGATATTTCTCCTCTTGCACACAGAACAGTCTGTAGGACTTGGAGAAAGGAAGCCACAAAATGGCCAGAAAGTGTGCAGCTATGGATTATGTGGGGTTTTTGTGTTCCAAAATGTACAAAAGACCTCAGATCACATGGTAGTCCACCCATCTATCTGTCAATCATCCATCCACTCATTCCTCCAACCATCCATCAATCTACCTATCATCCATCTGCCCATCCATCCACCTATCTATCTATCTATCCATCCAATCACTAAACACTACTTGATACCCATTACTTGATACCCAGACTAAGGACAGTCAGCCACACGTACCCGTCCACTCCCTACATGAGCAAAAAGTTAGCAGTTCTCTTCTTTGGCAAAGGAAATGATTGGCACACGTGGTAAGCCCCGGTGAGATGTGGTGGAGCACAGACATACAGAGAGGCTCTGCGATCAGCCGTTTTATCACGATTCTAGCCGTGTGAGAAAGTTATCTCACCTTAACACCTCAGTTTCCTCTGTTGTAAAATGAGTGAATAATAATAGTTTCTGCCCCACAAGATTGTTGTAAGAATTAAATGAGATAATAAATACAAAGTGCTTGGAATCATGCTTGGCATATATAATGTGATCCATAAATTTTAGCTGTGTTATTCAAAGTAGAACTACTCTGCAGTGAATTCTGCATCATCTAAAGAAGTAATAGGAAAAGGGAGTTGCCTAAGGCACAGGGAGATATGTCCATGGCCATGACGAGGCTATGGGGACAACTTTACAAGTACCCCAGGCACTGGGCAGGGAAGGAGTAAGTTGGTGGTAGTGGGAGTGGGGGGGTGGGGATTGGGAGTGATCAAAGCCTACAGTTTCTTACTATGTGTATCTTCGTGTACCCAGAGGTCCAGCAACAGCTCAGGCCAATAGCTTTGCCAAAAAGGGTCCTGGTAAGGAAACCCAGGGTTTGCAAATATTACCAGGAAGAAGAGAGGGGGACAGGTCAGCAGTCCTAGGTGGCAGAAGACTTATAGGATCCTGATAAGGTAAACTGCCAGCTAAAGCAGCCTGCTAAGGTTTTGGTAGACGGCACGTCAGAGCCCCTGAGCCTGTTAAATATTCCCTATTAAATATTCCCCAAAGAAGAAGCTAATAAAGAGGAGAAGTTAGAAGAGAAACAAATGCCAGGTCTAAGGCCAAGGGGTTCATGGTCAATGTGGCAACTTCCACAAACCCAGCAGAACGTCTGAAGAAAGGAAAGACCCTGTGCAGGTGGGAGCTTCACCTTCTCCAAAGAGCAAGGAATGTCTTTGGACCATGGTGGTGGGTGCTCTTTCCAGATCATACGCTAATCAAAGCAGCCAACCCTAGACGTGGGAGTCACCCTGACAAACATTTCTTTTGGTAAAAATCAAATAAAACTTTAACTCTTACGGGAAAAGGGGTAATGGGGGTGGTTCAGAGTAATTGCTCTGACCTTGTTAAGTTGCCCTTAGAAAATGGACCATCTTCCCCTTGCCCTTCACTGACCACCCCAGGAAATACACAAGAGAATAGAAGGGATTTAATAGCTGTCAACTGGCCAGATAGCTCTTAACACAGATGGGCTCTGTGTTGAATACCTTGGATATGTGATCTCACGTCATCCTTAAAGATTCTCCAAGGGATTTGTCTCCATTATATGGATGAAGAAACCAAGGCTTGGAGAGGTGAAGGGATGTGTTCAAAGTCTTAAAGCCAGTGAGAGGTAGAGGTTGATTTGAACTCAGTTTTCCCTCTTCTAAATCCCAGTGGCTTTCTATTATTGCCCCTCAAACCCCACCCCACCATCCCTTCCTGACCGCATGTGGAGGGGAACGAAGCTGAGCCTCGGAGAGGAAAATGCTTATATCCAGGAGTGCAGAAAGGAACAATGACACTGAAATCTGCACAGGGACTCTGCAACTACAGGCTTTCCGTCTTTAGTTCTTAGTCCTTTGGGAAAACTCTAACCTGAACAAAAGGCAAGGATATTTTGTTAATGCCTCATGAGGAGATTGGCAGCTCGGCGGAGAGGGGGAAAGAAGAAAGAAAAACCATAGAAAGAGGGAACAGGGCCATGGGCTGGATGCCAGCAGGACCATGTGCTACTTTTCACTCAACATGTTCCATGGAGTCACATGTGGGAGCAGAGCTGGAAGGACTTTGGGAAGGACGGCACTCGCCCTTGATGGCGCCTGTGAGCCAAGTGCTGTGCTAGTACCACAACGCATGGACACATGTACTTCTCCCAGCAACGCTCAGGTGTTGCTGATCGACCTTTCTTCCTAGGTAAGGAGATTAAGAAAAATAGCAGCCCAATGACTTAGCATATACTTACTCTATACCTCTCTTATCTCTAGACATTTTTCATTTAGAGCTTCTAATACCTTCTAACCTTTATTGCAAATATCATATATGGACATGCTTTCCCTCTGAAAGTTTCCCTTGAAATCATCTTATATTAGAATCTTGACATAGAATCATTTCAGGGTACTTCCTTCAATCTTTTTAATTTGTACAGCATAATGATAAATACCTATTATCTTAAGCCACCTAAAGCAATACCAAAGTGGGATTTTATAGGACTCCTGGAGATACAGAAAAGTAGTGGGCAGAGAAATTTGACATACATTTGGCAATTATTCCTATAGATCTGAGCCCTCAATTATTAATGTTGGAGGCCACAGTAAACAAGCCATATAAAGATTATGTTAAAAATCATTGTTATTACATAGTATAGTTTAAAGATAAGTGGTTATCTTAGGAGATCACAAATAAGAAAAGAATGATTGTAGCGTGGGGTAAATTTTCCAATGACATCATACTTAGATACAAGAAGTGCCGAGTCTCCACCAGCCGAGACAGGTATACAGACGACGTGCCTGGAAAACAGGCTTGAAGCCTGGCTGCGGTCAGGATGGAGACCCGGATGTCAGGGCACATTGGGAGAGTTGGACTAAAGGCGCTACACTGTGAGTGGCTAAAGGCAACATTTCAAACTACAAACGTGACACGTGACTTTTAAATGTATCACTTAAACCATTAACATAATAATTAGTATTAATAAACTAACAAATATATGGGATTTTAAGTACATATAGTAATTAAAACAATATTTCAACTATTACACACAGATAATTTGTCTATTTCATTTACGTCCTGACACATTTTTATATTCATCTCAACCAAATCCTTTCTTAAATGCTCATCGGATGAATGGGAGTGCTGTAAAATGCAGAGGCACCTCACACGCGGTCTTACATCCACTACTTCACGGTCGCCGAGGTGACGGCTACATCCTGACCCACCCGTGGTTCTGCCTGGCCTGCAGTCTGTCCCCTGCGGCAGGGTGCTGAGTGGTTGCTGCCACTTTAAAGATAAAGAAGTAAAGACTCCGATGGCTCCGGAAACTTGGCCAAAGCACACAGATACTAATGAGCAGAGCTGGCTGGTTCTAGAAATTGACATCGCACTACAATCATTCTTTTCCGAGGTCCTGGCCAGGGAACAAGCCACTGTTCCAAGCTGAGTGCATGGAAAGGCTACCTCCTACTCCGCCAGAAACGGAGCCCCGCTGTGGGGCCGCGACCGCAAAGCCCAGGCCCGCGCACCGCGGAGCTGGAAGATAACGAGACCCGTGCTATTCTTGGCTCGGGCCACTGCCCAGGGCAACGCCACACACACAGAAACGTGTTATTTTGTTGATTTATTATCAATTCCTGATAGCTGGGGAGCAGAACTGGAAACAATTGATGATTTGGTTTAGAGATCCTGCCCCCCCCCTTTTTTTTCATTTCAGACATTATCTCTTTGTTTCCTCACATTCTTCTCAACACCCGACAGCAGCCCAGGCGCTCAGGTAGGGGGCGCTGCCCCGGAACGCCCCCCACACTCCTTCGGGGGCACGCGCTCCGCGGCCCCTGCAAACGTGCGTTCACGCAGGATCTGCCAGGGAACGGGGCTCGGCCGCACCGGCACCGCAGCCACGCTGCTCGTGCTGCCAGTAAACATGTGTTTTGACCTTTGACGTTAAATTTAGTCATGGTGAGAGGACGGTTTTTAAAATTACCTTTTATTGCGATCTTGGAACCTATCGTCTCAATTTTTTTTTTAAATGTCATCTTCCAATGTTATTTTAAGAATAACACTCTGAAGAAATGTTAACATCCCATTAGATAAGACTTGGGATATGTGCACACACGTGCACGGGATATGTGCCTGTGTGTGTGTGTGTGTGTGTGTGTGTGTGTGTTTAAGTCTTCCTCACCCACTTTGGGACAAGCCAAGCTTTCAAAAGCAGAAATGTCTTCGGGTGAAATCAGACCGATGTTATCAGTTGTTCTCTGCTGTGCTGCCTTCTCGCCATTCCATTGCTGCAAAGTCCTTGTTGATATGCCGCACTCCCCTCTTCCTTTCCCTCCCCTCTCTGGGCCCCAGATGCTCTCAGGTTGTTCACCACGAAACTTTCCTCCTAGGGAGTCAGTTGGAAATGTCAGGATGTTAGGTGAGAAGCTACTGGTGGACCCCTGGGGAAAGGCCTTCGTTGCATTCCAAGGATTGGTGCAGTGCAGCCTTGCAGGAAGACCATTCTAGGTCCCGACTGCTGGCAAGGGTGGGTGAATACTTCCACTTGGAGAGGATTGCCTAAGCTTAAATCATCATGGTCAAGAACAAACATTTATCATGACCCTTTGAAGTGACAGCCTTTAAATGACAGGAAATTTACTGTTTCAGAGGGACCAAGAGCAGAAAGGCAGTTGTTAATTCTCGGCACAAGTTAGAATTTGTTGGCATACACATCCTTCCTTTCTTCCCTGGTGTATACACACATATGATTCACCACCTAAATCCTACAAAGGAGTCTCATTGCTCCAAAGATAAAGTCCAGGTCTACAAAGAGCCCTCAAGATCAGAACTTGCTTACTTCTCTGGCCTCACGTTGTCCACTGGCTCCTCTTTGTGTGCATCCAGCCACCTTGGCTTCTTCCTCAGGGGGGTTGGGGGACCTGCCCTGATCCCTCAGTTCCTTGCCAGGCCCCCTATCCACACCCCAGTTATGCACTCTCTTGCTAATTTAGCAATCACTGCAGGACCTTTATGATGGTAGTCAAGCAATTGACTCGTAGGCTATTAACTCCACATTGCTGAATGTCAGCTCCCAGAAAGCGGAAACCATCTCTGATTCATTCTGTGAGAACTAAAGACTGTGCCTTGCATAAATGATGGGTACAAATATTTATCAGAATGAATAATAGGGGTCCTGGGGGCAGGACATCTGGGCAGCCACATCGAATATGGGAGTGGGTTTGGCCCAGCTGACAAGTTCTGGGAGCCAGACAGACGCGGCCTGGGTGTGTGGTGGGGACAATCCGGGAACAGGCTTGCGGGCCAGCTTGGGTGAGGAGGTTCAGCCATGCTGCATTCCACAAGGCCTTGGACAGCCCTGCTGGCCGGACTCCGTCAGTGTTTTCAAGAGAGAGTACTCTGGGACTTGGCTGTTTTGTTCCATGTTTTCTGAGCCACATAAGATTGGAGGGAAAAACAGGTTAGGAGGAGACACGGCATTCATTCGTTCTTTGATGGTCTGGGAAATCCTCACGAGGAACAAGACACACTGGAGCTACCAAAGGAATCGTCCACACTGCATGGCCCACAAAGGCCCCTGGTCTTCGGTGGGCATTAGAAAGGCAATGCAGGTGCCGGGAGCGCCTGTTGAAAGAACCCCGCTGGCTTTGGCGTATGAAAGAGCTAGAGTCGAACCTGTATTTCTCTTGCTAGTTGTGTGAATGCGCCAGGTGACTTAACCTCTCCTTGAACTTCAAAATCCTTTTTCTAAACAAAACTGGTGTAATGACCGGGTCACTGTAGGAATTAACAGTTGAGTAAAGCAGCTGACCTGGAGGAGGCCCTGTAAGTAAAGAATAGCTAGAATTACTGCTGGTTTATTACTCTGTTCGCTCCTGGGTGGACTTTTGGCTCTCATCACTGTGGATTTTGACCCTCCTTTTTACTAGGGGTTATATAATAGCCCATTTTGAGGCAGGAGTTTACATAGTTGTCAGGAAGTTTATTTCTCAAATAATAGAAAACACTTTTTTTTAACACGTTGGTCTCATTGAACCCAATTGCAGCGCTGATTCAGGAACTTCATAGCTGGAGTTATCTCAAACAATTAATACTCTCTTGGCTCAGTGGGAGGGGCTTGGCTCAATTAATACTCTCTTTGACCACAGGAGATCCTGGGCTCAGGCGTGAAGCCCCTTGACCAGGGACTGTTCGGAAGAACACACACAGCTGAGCTGTGAGCGTTGGGCTTTTTGTTTGTTTGCTCCTTATAAGGAGCAAGTTATCAGTCCCACAGAAAGGTTGTGGCTCTTTTTCTCTCCTCGAGTGGCTGAAATAAGTTTTTTTTTCTCCCAGAGGGTGGAGCAATGATTAAACAGGGTGAATATGCCAGCACTTCACATAGGGAACTATGAGGATGCTGATAAGCCCTTGCAACAGCGCAGGACTTTTTAGTTTGTGTCTGATCCTAGGGACTCTCAGAAAACGTACTTGGGACCGTCTCTTCCCCCTTCCCTAGAGTCGAGGCAGCCTGAAGTCTCTTTGACGAAGACAGAGTTTTTCACTGACGGTTGGAGAAACAGCCCAAATGAACCTACATGCCTCGGGTTCAGCTTAAATTCCTACCAAGCTATCACTCAACACTCCTGACCGGAGAGTGAAGTGACAGGGGAGGGTAAGAGTTGGGGGTGGGGGGATGTGACCTAGAGGAGAGCAAAAAGGCCCAGAAACGGGAACTTGGGGACAAAGACAGAACTGGGTTAAGGGTCAGCTCTGGGCCATACTGAAGCACATGTCTGCCCGTGCCCCCACTCCATCAACATAAAGCATTTTCCATCCTTACCTGCTTCTTGAGTCAAAAGAGATTCGAAAAAAGTCTGCAAGAAAACACACACTCTGATTTGCCTTTTGTCCATGAAGGCCAGGGACGTAAGGTCTGCAGCGTGCTGTGCTGAACAGAGCCATGGAGTCTGTTCATGTAAGCATCGTTTAACATTAGACAAACCACTTTCCCTGCCAGGCCTTATGTCTTCATCTGTAAAATGAAGTGGTTAAACTGGAAATGTTTCAAGTGCCTTTCCAGTTCTGTTGCTCCTCAGTTTCCCAAGTCACCTGTCTCTGTTTGTGTTCAGTAGAACATCAGGGATTCTTTTCCTTGTCCTCCCGGGGCAAATGGAGACCCAGAAGGACACCTGACATGGTCCTTTGAGGGACTCCTTCCATACATTGATTACACTTGAGTTGTAGGAAACATCAGACCTCTCTGGGTTCTGGTCTTTGCTGCTCACTGGCTCTGTGTAACCTTGGAAAATCTTTGCACCTCTACTCTCTTACCACTAGAAGTGAGTGATAGCTCCCGCCTGGCACGGAGGGAGCTCAGAGTTGATGTGTTTCTTTTTTCCCTTTTTTTAGAATAATGCCTGTCTCATCACAAGGATTCTCTGTCATTGGCTCCCTTCCTTTTGTCTTGCTGACTTAGGGGGTAAGCTCAAGGACTCTTCCACAGATGTATTGGTTAAGTGTTCAAATGTAATTTCTCTCTTATTGCTTATTCACAGAGGTCATAAGGCCGTCAGAGGCAGGAGGCTGGTGAGCAGCAGTCCTCTCAGAGACCCCCCTTTTCTACATCCCACTCTTCTTCAAGACCAGCTCAGAGCCCAGCTCCTTGGGAGGCCTCAGGTCCCTCTTATTCACAGGGATCACACGTGGTCAGCTCCCCTCACTGGACACTCAGTACACACGGCCTTACAGTGAGAGATAATTTTGCAGGTAAGAAAGTTGTGATTCCTCCAGCAGGCTGGTTGCTCCTTCAAATCAAAGACCATGACCTTTGTCTCCCCAAGCCCACCCAGCCTCAGAGAAGTGCCTAGCATGGTGCCTGGCATATAGTAAGCCCTCCAGGAGTTTTGACCCTGAGCGACTGACTGCCTTCCTGGGGACTTCAGCCAACCGCGATCTTGAAGCCAGTGTGTTTACTTAATCATCACCATCTCACACATTGTTCACGCTAGTTACCATGCAATTTCTTTGTATCTTCCAACAAATGAAAGGTAAAAAATGTGTATGTTTGGTGAGTATGTATGCAAATCAATTCTCAGGACAGCCCTTGACTCACCACAAAAATTCAAGAAATGTGCTTCCTATACATGGACACAAGGAAATACGGATTTTCCTGCCACGTGGAAGTTAAGGGCCCTTGAGCAAAGTGCTGACCGGGATGCCCGAGGAGTGAATAGTTGTATTACTGGAAATTTTACAGAATCGAATTTCTTAATGGAAAAAACTTCCAGCAGCCATTAGTTTTGGTAACTGCCCAACTGCACTGGCTTACAGCTGGCAATCCAGAACTGCAATGCAACTCATCATCCATCTCCGTGTTTATTTTACAATCGTTCATTGAAGGGAAAACCACACTACTCCAGTGAGCCAATCCGTGGGAGCGCCCTGGGTTGCATTGTAGCTGGCTCGTGTGGGGAAGGCAGATTGTTTTCATCTGCTTTGGAAGTTTTCATACAGGCCTTTTTAGGGCCACTCTCTGTGTCAGATCTAACTCCAAATTCTGTCTTAGGGAGCACTGTCCTGCCCGCTGCTGCTCCATTAACCCATTTCTGCATGAAGTGAAGTATCGTGTCTTTTTAAGGCCCTGGGACTTTCTCCGTCTGTAGTGAGCCCGCAGGGGTCTAGTCTCATGAACAGGGATGTTTCGTGCAGCTGTGCAGGCTGTGCGCTGCCTCGTCCCAAGGGGTGCCGCTTATTTACTTAAATTATATTTATTGAAGTAAGATTGGTCAATGAAATTATATAAATTTCAGGCTCACGCATTATAATTGGTTATCTCTATACCCTATTTTGCGCTCATCACCAAAATTTTGTTTCCTTCGTTACCATGTATTTGACTCCCTTTACCCAATTTGCACCCCCCCCCACACCCTCCGGTAGCCATTGCTCTTTTGTCTGTACCTATGAGTTTGTTTTTGTTTGTTCCATTTGTTTGTTTGTTACCTTTTTTATGTTCCACATAGGGATGAACTCGCCCTGTTTTTGTCTTTTCCTATCTGACTTATTTAACTTAGCATAATACCCGCAAGACCCATCCACGTTGTCCCAAGTGACAATATTTTGTCATTTTATGGCTGAATAACATTCCATCATATGTATATAAATATGTACTACATCTTCTTTATCCATTCATCTGTTGATGGACACTTAGTTTGTTTTCATATCTTGACCATTGTAAATAATGCTAGGGATAAACATAGGGATTCATATATCTTTACAAATTAGTGTTTTCATATTTTTTGGATAAATACCTAGAAAAAAGAACTGCTGGATCATAGGGTAGTTCTATTTTTAATTTTTAAAGAACCTCCATGTTGTTTTCCACAGTGGCTGCACCAGTCTGCATTCCCACCAACAGTGTATGAGGGTTCCCTTTTCTCCACATCCTCACCAGCACTTGTTATTTCTTGTCTTTTTGACACATTAACTTAAAGATTAAAAGGCCTTTCAAAGTAAAAGGCAACAAGCATTTATTTGAGATCAAAAGAATAGCTATTTGGGATGCACTCATTCAGGCAGAAGCCAGAGAGCGTTCTTAGTGGCAGACAAATGCAAAGGGTGTTTATGAGAAAGAGAAAGGGCAATATATCAACAGAAGGGAGGCATTTCTATTGGTGCAGATGTTATAACATAGTGCTGCCAATTCTAAACAATTGTATAATTTTTGGTCTGGTAGTCATAATAACTATTTTTCATTATCTTTGCAAATAGTTCTTTGGGGTGCAAGGTTGCTATTTTAACATTCCAAAGATTTGAGGCATAAGACGTAAGTGCAAAGCAAAGCAGTATCCCTGGCATGGAAGCTCCGGCTTCATTTTTTTTGTTGTTTTTTGTTTTTGAGGGTCCTAACCATTCTAATGGGTCTGAGGTGATATTTCACTGTAGTTTGGTTTGCATCTCCCTAATGACTAGTGATGTCGCACATCTTTTCATGTGCCTGTTGGCCACTTGAGTGTCTTCAAGGAGAGGACCACAATGGTGTCTCCAAAACTGTATTGGTGCAACCTCCACAGTACTCCTGGAAGGCCCTCTTCTCAGCAAATGTGCACTTCAACTCTCTGCCACTTAGTATTCAGCCAAAGCTTGACGGAGAGAAGCAGGCCCCACGGCCACGAACTCTGCCCATTCCTGAGTATTAGAGGTCTGTTCCTGAAAGCAAGCTGTGTCTCTGGACCACAGTGCTCTAACTCTATATGCAAATGCTTTTACGTAATTATGGTCCGCATCTGGCATCAGCCACATTGGAGAATGTAATGAGAAACACTATGATGCTCCCCACAGTGCCCTAAACACTCTGGTCAGGACCTTGCTCGCAATATCCAGGCTCTTTGGCAGGGCTCAGGGCAGAAATTTTTCTCTGCTCTCGGTATCAGGAAGAGTTACACTTTTCTTGAACAAACTGTTTCATTTGTTCTGACTCACATAACAGCAGCTGCTTTCATGTGTGCATTAACCGTCAGAAAGCTGAGAGATAAGATAGCAGCTCGATGCTAACTGGTATAAAGACCTCGCAGCCTGTGCTTTATGTCCTTGCTTCATTCCTAGGTTCATGTGCATTAATTCAACAAATAGTTACCAGTGCCTACTATGAGCCAAGCACTCTGCTAGATACTACCCTGAACAAAACAGACAAAAGTTCCTACCCCAGGAAGCTTACATTCTAGTGGGAAAATATATGATAAAATTACATATATATGCACATACATATGTTAAAATATACCTTAGAGTATTAAAAATGTATTATATTATATATAAAATGTATTATATGTAAATCTGTGTAATACGATGTTAGTTGGTGATAAAGTAGTATAAAATAAATGAGGGGAATCACTTTTTGGCCCTTTGGCTAAGATCAAGTGTAATAAACTAAGGAAAAGGACTGGGATGGGAAGAGGTACATTGGAAAAGTCTGTCGTGACTTTCTGCAGTGACTTTCAGGCCATTTGAGCAAAGCCTGAAGCCTGAAAATGCTAAGGTATTTGCTATGTGGATCCCTGGGGGAGGAACATTCCAGATAGAGGGAATAGCAAGTTCAAAATCCCTGAGGCAGAAGTGTGCTCAGCATTTTGAAGAAATAGCAAGGAGATCGGTGTAGCTGAAGCGCGCGAGTGAGGTAGGGGTGTGGTCATATGTATCAGAAGCAGAACAATGTCAGGCCTTGGAGACCTTTGCTGTGCTTGGACCTTACACATCATAAGATGCAAAGCCATTTAAAGGTTTTGGGCAAAGAAATGACGATTTCAAAGGATCACTCTAGCTAATGAGTTGAGATCAGACATAGAAGACAAAAGTAGAAGCAGGGGATTAATTAGGACACATTGCAGGAATTCAAAGGAGGCGGTGCCTTGAGCCAGCTTGGTAGCAGAGGGCAAGTGAGAAAGGATTGTATTCTGGATATCTGTGGGTAGAGATAATAGGACTTGTTGGCAAAGGCACTGTGAATATGAAAGAAAGAGAGGAGTCAAGGATGACTCAAGGTTTGGGAAGGCTGTGGCTATCTTGAACTACACATATTCCTAAGAGTAGAATATGGGACAGTGGGTTTGGACATGCTCATTTAAGGGACAGAGCCCTGGGATGCTGCAAAACTCAGAGTTCATCTAAGTATTGTACCCTCAATTTTTAAAAAATCTAATGTCCTAGATTGGTATTTACAAATCTTATAATATTCATTTCTATAAACCTTGTTAGGTTCTTTTTAGAAAAAAACAAATACAGTTGAGGCCAGTGCTCTCCCAGTGACATCACATAATTCATTTAAGAACTATTTAAGAGTCAGTTACATGTCAGGCAGTAGGAACTGGGGATATGTGGGGATTCTTTCCACACACGTGTAAACACACATGTTTTGGAATTTACGCGTTTTGAGCACAGCTCCGCATGATTCCCATGTGGACAAGTGTGGATCATGTCTGTAGAATGGGAACTCTCTAATAGGAATCTGGCAAAAATATATCTTAAGAAATTCTCTGACTTGCTGAGCCTCTTCCTCCCAAAGTCCAGAAGCTTAAATTAATAAATCACTGCCTCAATATTCTTTGGTCCTAAAAGTTAACAGCCCTAGCTAGCTTACCCTCAACTTACCTGTCTCCTGTTTAATGTATACCCTGCTCCTGTCTGCCACCGGACCTGAATTTACATCCTTATGCTCTGCTAATGAGTAATCCTACCCCTGTTCTGTATAATTCCATGAATAATCAATCCAATGTAAATATGTCCTAAAGCCTCTAATAAAAACCCCAGCTAAACTACCCACGAAGTCTTTTTCCCAAGATGGAGGTGGAGGGAAAGACCCGTGGCAGCCGGATTCTCGTCTCCAAACGTGTCTCTGGGTAAGATTGATTCACGCGATCGGGGCGGTCCCCCCCCCACGGATTTTTCAGGTTGAAATCTGCGACAGGGATAACCAGACAAAGTCTCTGGCCTTGTGAAGCTTGGTTACAGTTGAAGGGAACAACCATAGTTGACATGTCAATAAACACACGATTAAGATAATTTCAGATTGTAGCAGGTGCAATGAAGAAAGGAGAACAAATAAAGGTGGAGAGGACAACTCAGAACAGGAGTTGTGGCTTCACTGAGGATGTGCTATGTGAACTAGAACCAAAGTGATGAGAAGGAGCCGTGCCATGTTCTAGAGGAAGGGCATTCCAGGCCGCGAGAGCAGGCGGGGCAGAGACCTGAGATGGGAATGAGCCAGCGTGTTGAGATTACAGAAAGTAGGCTGGCAGTGTGGCTGGAATGCAGTGAAAGGGGGAGCGGTGTAGGAGGCAAGGACAGAGAGGTGGCAGGGAGCGGCTCCTGTTAAGACGTGCCTGCATGGCAAGAACTGTGGGTTTTATTTTAAGTGCACTGGAAGTCATTGCAGATTTACCAGCAGGGGAATGACATCAGGGGATTTACCCTGACTGCTGAGTGTCACGTGGCCTGTGAGGGATCAGGAGGCTGCAGTGAATGAGTGAGATGATGGGGGCTGGAAAAGGACGGAAGTGTGGAAGTGGGAGAGGGGCTCACGTGCGTGGTGACCTGGCTGATGGACTGAATGACGGAAGGGAAAAGTCAAAGATGACTCCAGGGCTTGGGCTAGAGCAACTGGATGGATGTTGGCGCTGTTATGAGTTAGACCAAACTGGAAAGAGGCGGGTTTTAGGGAGAAGTTGAGCTCCACCCCAACTCAGTTAAATTTGAGATGCCTATTAGTCCCTTTGCACTGCTGCATGTTTTCTATGAAGAAAATCACTCACTCCTTCCATTAGTGTTTGTTAAATGAGTGGATGCCAGCCCTTTTTGGATGAAGGAGGCCAAACTTGGGGTTAAAGATTGGCAATTCAGGACAGTGATGATAACATCATAAGAACCAGTTTCACTGATGTTATTGAGACCAATCATCTTAGTTGCCTGTGGAGGTCCTGGGTTGGGAAAGACTGTCTTCTACAGGTGACATGTCTGAGGTTGGGGGCACTATATGACCTGCCCGATGAGCCCACCTCCCAGGAGTAGACCCAGGTCTTGTACCTTTGCTATTTCTTCCATCCCACTCAAGCTCTTATCAAGGTGCTGCAGGTCCCTGAAAGAGCTGCTTTGAAAGGTCTCCATGTGACATAGAGCCGAGCCTGGCCCTTGGGGCTGTGGTGACTCTGGCCAGCCAGAAGCTGTGGGAGCCTGTTTCAGCCCAAAAGTGGCCTAGGCCATCAGTAGGCAGCCCAAAGCTGGCCACAACTTCCAAAAAGGTCTGGTTGAGCTCTGTGACACCCACAGACAAGGGTTCTCTACTTGCCTTGGTGAGTCAGAAGCACTGGAAGAAAGGTTGGCCCAGACCGTGGAACGGAACCCGGGCCAGGATTCTCCTGCAGGAAACAGGCTTCGCTCTGGGTGGCTGGCTTCGCTGGAGCCAGTTACTGAAGGGGCAGAGGACGGGCATGGCCGCTTACCCGAGCGTGTATGCTTTTCGCAGCCCTGTTTCCAACCTGGTTTGACACATTCCCCCTGAGAAAATTTATTTTTGTAGATTATCAGATCAAAGGTAGAACATAGATATTTATTTCTGCAGATACAAGTAATATATTAAAGAGCAATCATAACAGTGAGTCTTAAACTTAAGCATAAGAATCAATGAGGAGAACAGATTTTATCTTAGTCCACTTGAACTGCTATAACAATACCACTGACCTGCCAGGTTATAAACACCATAAATTTATTTCTCACAGTCCTGGAGGCTGAGAAATCCAGCATTAAGGAGCATGGCTAGAACCCTCCTCGTAACTGGCACCCTGTCTGCGCGCCCTCACACGGTGAAAGGGGTCAGGGAGCGCTCTGGAGTCTCTTTCATAAGAGCACCCATCCCACTCCTGAGATTCCTGCCCTCATGACTTAAGCTCTTCTCAAAGGCCCCGCATCTTAATACCAACATTTGGGGGGTTAAGATTTCAGCAAATTAATTTGGGGGGCATACAAACATTCGAACCACAGTAAGTGGTACTGTGCAATGGGGAAGAGCTTGAAGTCTGAAGCCAGAGTGCCCGTGTTTGACTCCAGGCCCTATTATTACTAGTTACATAAACTTGGAAAAGTTTCTTAATCTCTCAGTACCTCAGTTTATCCATTTGCAAAATGGGGATAATAATATTACCCAATGATAGATTGTACTGAGGGTTAAATGAATTTATTAAACAAAGCTCTTGGAGTAGTGCCTTCACATGGTATTTTACAGGTAGAAGCTATAATCGTTAATAATAATATTATTTTCACAGCTAGGTGACTTGTTAAAAACGCCACATAGAGTTTCTGTTTCAGTGGTCCCGGAGTGGGGCCCAAGAGTTTTTCACAAGCGCTGCCACAGATTCTTGTTGCAATTGGACTAAAATGACTCTTCGAGAAACCCTGGACTACCAGGCAAAAATGAGCATCTAGGAACAAGGCTGGGTGGTAGGTACCACAAGGAGAAAGGAATAAAGAATAGTGTACAATTCCCCAACTTATAATTTCATCCTCTTCAAAGGGGTGGGTTTAGAATAGAAACCAATGAGGTCTTGCAATGCATACAAAGATGTTTTCCAAAGAGAGTAATTTAACTACATTATTAATTTTTCACATTAGTTTATTTTTACATATGTCTTTCTACTAGATTCTTTTATTGAGGTATAATTCATATACCATAAAATTCAGTCTTTTAAAGTGTACAATTCAGTGGTTCTTAGTATACTGGCAAAGTTGAAATCACCCCTATCTAATTCCAGAGTATTTCTGTCACCACCTACCTGGGGGAACACAAATGCACTCATCAGCCATCACACCCTATCCTCCCACACCCCAGCCCCAGGCAACCACTGGTCTACTCTCTGTTTCAGTGGGTTGGCCTCTTCTGGACATTTCATAGAAATGGAATCTCACAATGCATGGCCTTTTGTGATTGGCTTCCTTCACTTGGCATTCTTTCAAGGTTCATCCATGTTATAGCATGTATCAGTACTTTTTTCATTTTTATGACTAAGTAATATTCCATTGTATGGATATATCACATTTGTTTATCCAGTCAGCAGTTGACAGACATTTGGGATGTTTTCCATTTTGTAACTATTATGAATCACGCTGCAGTGAAATTTGTGTGCACATGTTTGCGTAGACAGATGCTTTCATTTCTCTTGAACATATCCCTAGGGGTAAAATTGCTCAGTCATATGGTAACTCGATGTCGATTTTTTTGAAGAACTGTTTTTCAAAGCAGCTGCACCATTTTATGCTCCCACCAGCAATGTATGAGCATTTCAAGCTCTTCAGATTCTCACCAACACGTTATTTTCTGTCCTTTACTTGTAGCCACACTCGTGTGCATATACTGGTACCCATGGTGATGTGATTTGTGCTTTCCTCGTGACAAATGACATGGAGCATCTTTTCACCTGTCGGTCTCTGGCCCTGCAGGGCTCCAGGGTCCTGAGGCCGGATGCTGAGGCATGGCTGTATTTAGAACAGGCTCTTAATTTCATCCCACCACGTCTAAAGAGGAGTATGTTTTATTTGGTTATTAGCAAATACCTAGGCCCTTTCTACAACAGATGTAGTTTTTGCCTGAAGAGCCTAGTAAATGCAATTAACTAAAACATTTTTTTAATTATTTCACAAACTAAATAGGTAGTTGAAGAAAATAAACTAATACAAATAAGATATAAGAGAAACTCCATTGGAAGAAGTTTTATTATTTAACTACTTGTTTGAAAGGTATTTATTTGAGTGAAACCCACTGACCCTCTAACACACCTATGCCAGGCAAGCCAGCACCCCTGTCCCGGGCAGCCAGTGATTCTGTAACACACTCTAGGGAAGAAAAAACATACTTCTCTACCTTTCTAGGGTATTCTGGCTGGTCTAATAATTAAATAACACAAGACAGGTTAGCGGGAGGAAAAACAGGTTTGATTACGTCCACACTGGGGCCCTGTGAGAATGCAAGCCCCACTTGCAGTCAGGGAAAAAAGGCTGACATGCCACCTTGACCTAAGAACAGGATAGGGGTCCTGCTTCAAAGGAAAGGAAGGCCATTCGCAGGAAGAGGGGAAGGGCAAACGCCTTTAGAGACACAGAGAGGACACAGAGAGGACTTTGATTTCTCTGTCCCTCTGCGACCCCCAGCCCACCACTCTAGCCCATATTCTTTGTAGTTTTATCTCTTCCTGGGCCAGAATCTCTATCTAAATTCTTTTAGGCACTTAAAGGGAGGTAATAAGCTTTTCCTGAGTCTTTGGGGGCCCTGATTGTCTTTAGCTCAAAATAGTCTGCAGGCCAAGGTGGCACATTCTGGGGAGACTTGATCTGAACCCCTCGATACACAGATAAGTGGGCACTCTCGGTACCAAAACTCTTCAGAGAGGTCGCAGGACGACTCACACACAGGAGTTTCCTGACAGCTGGGAGGTTAACTCAAGTCCCAGTTGCTCCATCACAAGAACTTCAAAGTGGTCCCAGTTTGCAGTCGCAACTAGGGGGTAAGTTCCCGGAGGCCTGGAAAGGGGACTGTATCACTGAGTCTCTAAGCCTGAACTTGACTGGAAATGGATTTGATTTTTACTTACAGTGCAAACCAGGAATTCCCTAAAAATGAGACTGCCAATCCCGTGGGAATCCTACTGAGGATATTCTGGGAGGTTCCACAGGCTTGGCTGTTCGGGAAATCTGATTCCAAACCAGAATGTCTCTTCTCTACGCAAGTTCTCTTCTCCTGAAAGTATCATGACGAATTGCTCTGATCTTTAGAGCTTAGAGTAGTAGGAATCGCACACCAAGGCATACTTTTTAAAACAAATGTTGCAATCATTGACACGATATTCTGTTCTCTGAGGGATCTCTGTCAGACTATGAGAACAGCTCTTCCCCTTTGCCCGTGGAAAGCAGCTAGCGGGGGAGATAGGAACAGAAGACAAAGCAGGTCCGTGGCCCAGGGCTGAAGGCAGCACCTGTATGTTTTGTAAAGGCCCAGCCTCACCGCTTAGCAGACACGTGGTTTTGGGTGTGAACAAAAAAGGGGCCTTATACTAAATCTGACAGGCTCGGGGGTCCCGCATGGCAAGACTTACAAAATCTGTGACCCAAAGTAACCACACAGAGGGTCTAACCATGAACTCCTCCCTGGGCAGGCCAGAGTGGGTGGTCACATCCAGGCCTACAGAGTCCTCAGCAAAGGGTAATCTTTACCTTCAGTCAGCTCTGTCCACTGTCTCACGCATCTAGGACAACATATCTTAAAGCTGTCGAGTGATTTTCTTTTCTAGATCCCTCGAAGGCATAACCACAGGCACCGGGCCCAGGACCACTGGAGCAGGAGACCACAGAACCCTCGTTCTTATCTGGCTCCCCGCATGCTGTCTCTGCGCTGTAATCAGTAACTTCCTGTACCCACCGCATAAAAGTGCGTCTTCCTCCATTTTGCTTTTTGTCCGATCCGACAGATTTCCCCGCTTTGCTTTCTCGCACCCCTTAATCTACCACCCATGGCATACACATACCCTCTTCATGTCCTCTCCTTCCATGCTAACACATTTAATAAACTGTGAAACTCATTCCCTGGAGCATTTTCTCAACTTGTTGAGATTTTGCTCCTTGGCATGTCCTCTAAATTTGGGGTCAAATAAACTCATAAAGCTTTTTTATGGGCTGGATGTTTTTGTGTCAACATGGGCAAATTGCTTACTTTCTGTGAGCCTCCAGTTCTTCCTCTGAAAAACTAAGATAAAGTTATTTACCTCAAATGGCTGATGTGAGATACAAATAAGCAACAGGAGGGCACTCAAAGCTGTATTAAGAAGTGATGCATAAGGGAGGCTATTGTTATGTGGCCTTCCCCTTCGATCCTGAGTGGGAACTTTCTTTTTCTTCTCAAATTTTTCCCAGACTCCAATCCCGAACTTGGGGCATTATCCAGGCATTCAGAAGGCATTCGACAAAGCTTTCTTAGATGAAACAAATCCAGTTTTCTGGACAAAGTATCAAATAGATGAATGGATTTGGTCACTTAATAAATATTTATTAGGTGCCTATCATGTTCCAGAGGCTGTGCTAGGCACCAGAGAAACTGCTGTGCACAAAACAGACAAACCGCCATGCCCTTGTGGAGCTTCCATGCAAGGAAGGAGAGAGACTCTAAGTCATTAAAAGACATTAAATGTCAACTGGTGGCAACTGCCATGGAGAAAAGTAAAGCAGGGAAAGAGGATGGGGAGTGGCAGGCGTGAGGTGAGGCCAGGGAAGGGTCAGGGTATTCTTAAGGACTCCAGTTTGCTGTTCCAAAGGCTGAATTCTCTGGGAGTAGGTAGCTTCCCGGGACTCATTTCTAAAGAGGTGTCGTCTTGCTCCCAGCTCAGGGGTCACTCTGGCCCCAGGCTCCCAGCAGCCAGGCTCAGGGTCAGAAGCCGGGCAGCACTTGTGTGGGAGACAGCGACAGACCAGGCAGGTGAGAGGGGACCCTGAGGTAGCTCCAGGTCACCCAGTTCTTGGAATTAGATCAGCTTGGGAAGGCTCCCACCTTAGCTCTGTCTAAAAGGCCCTGTGTGCTGTGCCTCCTGGAACAGCACTGACAGAGAACCAATTCATCAACCTCAGACCCCTTCCCTGTTTGCATCGCACGAACAACACATTCCTGTCCAAGCTCATCCAGACCAAGATCTGCTGGCTTCCTAGCAACATGGCCCTAACAATTCTTGCATGGAATGAAGTTAATCCTGGCACAGAAATAAAAGTTTGTGTTTCAGGAGGGGAAAAATACATGTCGAAATTCTTTCTCTTTGTCTCCCTTGCTACTCAATCACTAGCCCCAGGAACCGCCTTTGACCAAGCTAAGCAGGGGGCCCCTTCCTTCAGCAGCTTGGAAGCCCTGTGTGATAGCAGTGTTGAAAGTATGTTGCATAAAGTATAGCATTCACAACAGCTTGCGTTTACGTAGAGCCACCGTGGGCTGTTTCTATATGGAGTCATTGATATTCTGCCTCATGACAACTTTAGTAGAAGCCTGGACAAACCTACAAAAAATGATTTAGAATCACATGTCAGGGTAAAACAGCTATAGCAGACAGTCTGGTCAAGGATGGCAAATAGCTTGTATCCTGCACTTGTTCCAAATGCTTGGTGTTGACCCCACGTGAAACTGGCCTCTGAAGGAGTCCTGGGAAGTTGGTGAGGAAAGAAAATTGTGGATGATTTTTAGCAAAGTCTGCCATGGGTGAGATGTGGTAGAGGGGCACCCCTCCTGGGTGTTTACCATGCCTAATCTAGTTCCGGCTTCTCACTATTCAAATGAGGGAACTGATGTTTAGGGAGGCGAGGTGACTCCGTGAAGATCATACCGCCAGTGAGAAGCAGAGATGGACCTGGAATCCAGCCCTTTAGATCTCCACCTGAGTATTGTTTCTTTCCTTCCTTCCTTCCTTCCTTCCTTCCTTCCTTCTTTCCTTCCTTCCTTCCTTCCTTCCTTTCTTCCTTCCTTCCTTTCTTCTTCTTCTCCTTCTCCTCCTCCTCCTTCTTCTTCCCTCCTTCCTTCTTTCCTTTCTTTCTTTCTTTCCTTTTTGTAGAAGAATTCATTTATTTGACACCTTAAGTTAGGCAAAGAAAAATATGTGCAACTGCATAAAAACAATCACATTCTCACACTCCTTGAACATATAGCAGTGGTCAAAAATAATGAATGTGGAATGAATCCCAGGATTCATTGCAAAACAAACAAAACCTTTGTACAGAAAAACTTTAGGCTTCTAACTTCACTGAAGCCAATACTAATCATGCTTCCTTATATTCCTCAGCTTCTTACAACTCTTTTGCTCTCTAATATGTGCAGAAGATCAATATATGCAGATTCCAACCTCGCTGGCATCTGGGATCATCGTCTGGGACTCTTGCAGGAACTTTGCCTGCTTTTTAATGGCATAATTTCACCATTTGCAGCTTTTGTTTTTTTGTTGTTTTGCTTCCTTTTCATATCTTCTTTTTTCTGGCCAATTACTTCACCACACCAGTTTTGATCTTGACTTACACATGAGGATGGATGACTGGCCGTAGCCCCTCCAGCACCCGGGGTGGGGGAAAGAAAGCCAGGGCAACCGTGCAGGGAGAGTGAGTGCTGCTTGCAACATCGGCTCGGTGTTGTCCTCAGTCGCAAGGTCTGGAGAGGGCTGGCTCCACGCACTGCCTGACACCGGGTTTATGGTGACCAGCTGCTCCGTGGCTCCAGCCTGGCTCCTGTCATCTGCCAGCTCCCAGCAGGGCTGCATGCCCCAAGCTGCTGTGATCCCAGCAGGACAGAGAGATCCTCCCCAGGCAGAAACCTATAATGACACCCAGGGGCTTGGACTTCAGATCCAGAGCTTGAGGCTATTTTCTTCTCCCTATACTTACATTGTCCTTATCATTCCTATCATCCCAGTTTGGTATGGTATGCACAGAATTGCTTTCATTTTTCTTTGAATGATGTTAACAAAAATTCTGTTTACTTTCTGTTGTAAAACCTATCCTCCTAACAAAGAATAACTGACTTGGTAAGATAAGACATTCATACGTA
This sequence comes from Micronycteris hirsuta, assembly GCA_004026765.1. NCBI lineage: Eukaryota > Metazoa > Chordata > Mammalia > Chiroptera > Phyllostomidae > Micronycteris > Micronycteris hirsuta. The sequence continues at coordinate 27,419 of PVJI01006148.1, forward strand.
AATGTCACTAGAAGCAAAAGGGACCAGAAACGGTTTTTGATTTTGTTTCAATTTATCAAGAAAGAAGCTTTCTTTGAGAAAATAAAATAAAATAAACCCTGGCTCAGCTGATAATTTTTGCCTTTTGCTTCGGCCCAGGACCTGGCCTTGTGCCAAGCTGCACACTGGTTAGCCCCCCTCTTCCTGAAATGCCCCCTTTCCCCACAGTCTCCTAGTAGTGATGACGTCAACTATTTCTTTCCAGACCTCTTGCTTTTTCTCTTATATAGCACCCCATACCACTTCAACTTTCCAGATTCCACTTTCTCATCTGTAAATTCCGAGAAGCAATGTAGATGATCATTGATCACTTCAAGCTCTACATCTCATAGCCAGTGCCCAAAGTTAGCACTAGAATGCATGTACCATTTCTCTGGGGAGGGCTCTTTTTTCTTTTTTAATTTTTTATTTATTGATTTCAGAGAGAGAGGAAGGGGGAAGAGAGAGAGAGAGAGACCTGTTGTTCCAGTTATTTACGCATTCATTGGTCGATACTTGTATGTGCCCTGATGAGAAATCGAACCCACAACTTCGGTGTACCAGGACGACACGCTAACCAACTGAGATGCCCAGCCAGGGCCTTGGGGTGGGGGCGGGGGGACCCAGGGAGGGTTCTTTTGTGCTTTGTTCTGTTTTGTTTTTAATATGCCTGATCCTGCACTCATTATCTGCTAGTTCTTTGAGCTTAGTAATTTATTTTGTAACCGCTTTGTAGCACCCCTTAGACCTGTGTTCTATGCTGAAGGACTTCCTAATGTTTTAAATTTATGACTCTCTGTCATAAATTTAGCCTGCCTTATCTGGACTAAGTAAACCACATACTTCACTTCCTAACACCTAAAATTTCTATTTCCTGTTTTCTCTCTAAGACAGCAGCAAGCTTTGGGTACTCTGCAGCAGACTTCAAAGGGTCTCACGCCTTAAGATGAAGAAAATGTTTATTGGAAATAATGATTCTTGATTTTGAAGGTAAACACACAAACTTTAAAATTTTGTGGGATCCTAAAACAATCAATTGTATTTCTATACACTAACAATGAAAACTAAAATTACGAAAATTCTATTTATAATACCATCGAAAAAATAAAATACATAGGAATATAATAAAAGAAGTTCAAGACTGGTGCAGTAAAAATCAAAAAACATTGTTGAAGAAAACTGAAGAACCAAATACATGGAAAGGCGCCCCATCTTTGTGGACTGGATAATTTAATATTGTTAAGAAGGCCACATCCTCAAATTGATTTACAGTTTCAACACAATCCCTGTCAATATCCCAGGTGGCTATTTTTCACAGAAATTGACAAAAGGATACTAAACTCATATGGAAATTCAAGGGACCCAGAATAGCCGAAACAATCTTGAAGAAAAAAAGAACAAAGTTAGGAGACTTATACTTTCTGATTTCAAATCTACAAAGCTGCAGCGATCAAGACAGTGTGGCGCTAGAATTAAAATAGACACACAGATAACAGAATAGCATTAAGAGTAGAAAAATAAACTTTTACAATTAATTTTGGCAACAGCGCCAGGACCGCTCAATGGAGGAAAGAGTTGTCTTTTTACAATTGGTGCTGGGCAAGCGGATATCCACGTGCAAAATGATGAAGTTGGACTTCTCGCTGACAACAAAACTTAATTCATAATGGATCAGAGACTTAAAAATAAGAACTAACACTATAAAAATTTAACCCTATAGAAAACATAGATGTAATTCTTCATGACCTTGGATTGGGCAATGATTTCTTACATGTGACACCAAACACAGAAGCAACCAAAGGCAAAAAATAAAGTTGGACTTCATCAAAATTGAAAACGTTTGTGCTTCAAAAGACACTATGAAGAATGTAAAAAGACAAGTCACAGAATGGGAGAAAATATTTGCAAATCACATATCCGATAAGGGTCTAGTATCCAAAATATATAAAGAGCACTTACAAATCAGCAATAGAGAAACAAAAGCCACGATTTAAAAAATGGCAAAGAATTTGAATAGACATTTCTCATAAGAAGTAATGCAAAGGTTTAATAAGCACATAAAAAGATACTTAACATCATGCACAGCTGGTGTAGCTCAGTGGATTGAGCGCGGGCTGGGAACCAGAGGGTCCCGGTTCGATTCCCAGTTGGGGCACATGCCTGGGTTGCGGGCCAGGTCCCCAATGAGGACCATGTGAGAGGCAACCATACATTGCTCTTTCTCCCTCCCTTCTCCTCTCTCTGAAAATAAATAAATAAATAAAATCTTAAAAAAAAAAGATACTTAACATCATTAGTCATTGAGGAATATAGTCAAACTATAATAAGATGCTGCTTTATACACACTCGGCTGGCTATCATAAAAAAAGACAGACAATAACAAGAATAGTGAGGATGAGGAGAAATTGGAACCCTCCTTCATAGCTGGTGGAAATGAAAAATAGTGCAGTTACTTTGCAAAACAATTTAGAAGTTCCTCAGAAAGTTTAATGTAGGGTCACCATATGACCCAGCAGTCCCACTCCTAGATGTAGATATATAAATGAAAACATGTGTCCACATAAAAACTTGTACATGAATTTTCATAGCAGTATTATTCCTAGTCATCAGAAAGTAGAAATGAACCAAATGCCCATCAAGTGATCAATAAACAAAATATGGTACAGCCACGAGATGGAAAATTATTTGGAGACATACAGGGATGAAGCAGTGATTCGTGCTATGACATAGGTGAACTGTGAAAACATCACACCAAGTGAAAGCACACAGCCACGCTGGGCTACACACTGCATGACTTTGTGACCCAACCTACACGTGTAGCCTAGCAGGGAGCCTAGCATAGATTAGCCTTTGTTTAGAGCTTATAACTTTGCCTTGATTTACCTATAACCCCACTTAGATCACTCTAAAATCGACAAGGTTTGCCATCTTGTAGTTTGTTGAAAGTTTCACAGAAAGACCAAGACTTGGCTCTTCATTCATACCTACACAGGCCCTAATGTTGATGCCTACTAGACTCGTTTTTCAGGAAGAAGCCCAAGATGTTTTGCTGGACGGGGGAGGAGGGGGAGCGGGCTGGGTGGGGGTGAACCAACTGAAACCACCTGGGACTGGCTGGAGATACCTGAAAGACTTTCCAGGGACCTCCTCGTGAACTTCCTCATTATATCCTCATTATATTACTAAAATCTTCAACATGCAACTATAGGCCTGTTTCCTGACTGCGCGTGCACTGACATGTCGCCGCCTATAAATGCAATGAAAAAGTCTACCTTGATGTTCACACATGACTTCCCCTAATAAAGGTGGTTCAGAGGCTTTGTGCGGGTACACATCGTTCTGGAAGCAATCCCCGGTGCATCCGTGAGTGCCAGCTCGCAGCCAGCGTCCTTCTTATGCATCACCTCGGAGTTGTCTTTCAGCCAGCAACCACTGAGATTTCAGACCTGCTTTGGTCCGGTAAAAATTCCGTCTCTATGAAATGTCCCTCATAGGCAAATCCCTAGAAACAGAAAATAGAAAAGTGCTTGCCAGGCAGAGTGGGGAATGGGGATGCCTGCTAATAGGTACAGGGTTTTTTGGTGGGAGGTGGTGATGGAAATTATTCCGGAATTGAAGAGTGGTAGTAATTGTACTATGCTGTGAAAATACTAAAAACCACCGAGTTTTATGCTTTAAAGTGCCAAACATTATGGTATAAAAATCATAGCTCAATAAAGCTACATAAAATAAATATGGGATCAAAGAAATTTAATAGGAAAATGAGAGAGGCGAACTAAAAATCCTAGGCTGGCTCTCTCCCTCTTAGTGCCCAGAGGTTCTTCACCCGCGCCGTGGTAACAGTCACCCCCACAGAACTGTCGGTCGGCATAGATCCTCCAAGGTCGTCCGTCCCCTCAGTCAATGACTCGTCAACCCTCCCTGACATTCCCCCTGGGTGACCATCCGGCCTGCGCTCCACGGGCTGCTTTTCCTCCACTCCAAGCATTCGCCGACAACTACTACGTGCTCAGCCCTGGGCTAAGCTTTGAAAATAGAACTTGCTTTGCTGTGTCTTTAAAGTAACACACATTTATTTGAATATTTGTAATGTGTAAGATATTTTACTGGTTTCTAGTCATTTTTGTTTATTTACACCTCTTTTAGTCTGGATTTTCCCAGAAGGCTCCCAAACTCAAGTGGAAATAGTTTGTTTGGGAAGCACAGGTAACACTTGCAGACAAATGGGAAAGAGATGCAAGGAAAGAGAGGAGGTTTAAGAAGTCAGCTACCACAGTGAGTAATTAAAGCTTAACAAGTGGGAACTCGGGGAAAAAAGCGTAAAACACATGTGGCTGAAAAGCATTCCTTCCACCCGACGGCCAGGAAGCTGAGAGAATTATACGCTAACTTGTGCACCCCTGGTTGACCTGCTTATGCTGGGGATCTGTCTTTTCTTAGCACCTCTGGCTGCGGAAGAACACACAAGTTATCCAGCCTTCCCCAGATCTGACTTGGGAGAAGGGAGAACCCTCAAGCACATGCGCAGATCCTGGTAACTGGGAATTGGCAGGACCTCGGGTCCAAGGGGCACGGGTGGGAGACTGACAGCATCAGCTCCCATGCCTTCCTCCTTCCACACACTGGAGATGGTGCACGAAAATACACAAAATGCATCATGATGCCATAAATTAAGTAAAGGTGAAGAGAAAAAAATAAAAGGAAAGGAAGTCTCTTTGGTAAGGCAATGAATACTCCTCTAATAGACCCAGAAAAGAGACTTTGTCCTTTTGTCAAACACTGGCTCTCCGAAAATAGCACCCAAACTACCTTTCGAAAAGCAAGACTGAGTTGCCTGCTCATCCCGATCAGTGAGACCGACCGCACACGGACAGCGTCTCACAGGTGAGAGGTCTGGGGTTTGAGGCCTGGTTTAAAGCAAGTCTCTCTGTGCAGGTGCCTGACTGGAACTGAGTAAGGACCACAATATAATAAAGATTGGGGAACACACAAAGGCGAGGAATTCAAGAAGTCTTGGAAAGCAAATATTTGTTTGGTGTTAATTATTGAAAAGTCGAACCACCGTGTTCGTTGAAATGGCTTTGAAGGGAACATTCCGAGGTGAGCAGAGTTATTTGCCACTTTAATCTTCCTGAGCAAGTGGTGTTAATGTTGCAGTAAATTGTCTGGGTGGAAATGGTTTTTGTTCACACCTTCAGTGTAATTTTACTAATTTAGTAAAAGCAGTATTCTAGGAAGCCAACCAGAAGCAGTCCAGGGACCGGTCATTTCTGCAGCACAGGGAAGCACCACGTACGTGCACTTTCCATCTGTGAGAAGGAGCGAGATTAGAGGGGCAGGTCTTGGAGTGCAGGGGTGTGATAGCTTCTGTGGCTGTCCCCAGGTCATGGCACCCTGGAGCCCCGGCGTGGGCCCACAGGACGGGCTGAGAGTGGGGATCCCCGTGGTGATGTTCTGTAAATGACTCTTCTGGGAGAAACGTGCCCTGGAGTGTGTCCTGCCCTGCCTGGCTGCCAGGTTGGGCAGCATCTCACTGAGGCCAGAAAGAAAGTCAGCAAGTCTGGCCTCCCACTCCCCCTGGCTAGTCCCGGTACTGTGACTGCTGTCCTGTTCTCTGCTGAGGGTGACCCTCCTTCAGGGCGCTTGGGGGAGGCTGGAGCTTTGGGGAGGATGCTCCGCCACCCCTGCCTGATAAAATCACCAAAGTCACAATGCATTCTCCACCATGTCTCCTCTCCAGGACACTGCACTGTGCAGCCTCCAAAGTGCTTGCACCGCCTCACCTCATTAGCCTCTCACAGCGCCCCCAGCAGGCGGGCAGTGTTATGGACAGAAGAAGAAACGGAGGGCTCAAGGTCAAGTCAGCATAAGAGCTGGGGTTGGCAACCAGGTCTTCAGAAGTATTCCAGAGCTCCACCTGGACTAAAAAACATCCTAGTCTCCACACCCACCTGAACAAGAGAAACCGCAGCTTCCACTTGGAAGCATGGTTGTGTTTGATGGCTATCTGCATGGCCTTGCTATTTGACATTTAAAAATACAGGGGATTATTTTTTTCATTATGGTAGTAATAATGCTCACTATAGAAAGTGTGCTTAGAGAGTGGATTTGTGGATATTTGTGCTCCAGAAAAAAAGTGATTGGGCCATTCTCGGGGAAGGTGACCTCATCTTAGAGGCATGATAGCTCCTGGCGCTCTCTGTGTCCAAGGTCCCGTTGGTCATGTGTCTACGAGAGGACTGGGCCCTTTTTACTCTCCAGCAGAGTAAACACAGCTTTGTGTTAGTACAGGCTTCAGGTTCTGGTTTGTCAGGTCGTGGTGTCCTTTCCAATAAGCTGATAAGCCTAATTGTGTAAGCAAAGAAGAGAATGAGGGCTTTTGTGTACGAGACCTGGGGTGGGGGGTGCAGTGCCCAGGGGAAGGGGGCCTCTAAGGATGGCTCAGCTGCCCGGACTCCATCGCTCAGGGTGGTCTGAACGTGGGTTTGTTGTCCTCAAAGCACCCCATGACAGGATGGGGGAGAGAGCCCTAGGGGAAACATTCCAACGTCCAGGGCCTATGCTGGACCAGGGCCAACCTAACCTGCTGAGACCCACTAGTGAGGATGGAAAGGCCCCGCAAACCCAGAGTGCTCCATTGATTGGTCGAGGGTGAGGAAGAAAAGTTTCATAGAAGGCTTGCTCTTCGTTTTTCCTTCAACACCCCGGGACACCTGGGATGGGTGTCCTGGGAACCCAGTCCTAACAGGGGGACACAGGTTTACATTTCTGTATCCGGAAGCCAGACAAGAACTGAGCCGGGAGGTGAGGGGACTAGCGCCAGTGTTGCAACATCCAGAGAAGTTGCAGGAATCCTGCACGCTTCCCCACCCCAGCAAGTGCAGGTAACAGGGCCCAGGCCCGGTCTCCACAGATCCCTACCCCCGCCACCCTCCCTGCAGATCAGGAGGGGTGGGCTCCAGCTCTCCCTCCAAAACAGGCTGTGGTGCCTGTGCAGGTGCAGCTTTTAGGTAGAAGATTTCACCCTGGAGGAAGGTGAGCCTCAACACTCAGGAACGCTGGTGACATGGCACTTCACCACCTTCTCTGTTCCCTAAGTCAACAGCATCTTGAGCACCCGACACTGGTGTAGGCCTCCTGGGACCTTGAAATCCGAGTACTAGCAGCAGAAGATGCTTAACAGTGGACAGGGGAAGTCCTGGCGCCCGCAGAGCAGTGAGTGCCACAGAGCGGCAGCTGGGGCATGGGGTGTGGGCGGCAGGTCAGAGCCCTTTACTTCGGGGGTGAGTGCAGGACACATGCCCCTTCAGTCACTTCTGCTTGGGGCCTAAGTGAGACTGAATGGCTTTTGCGTGGCCCTCCAGACACAACGAATGTCTGGGGCCTCTTGGCTACTGCTTCTCAGAGTTCACGGTAAGCCTGTCTCCCCACACCCCTGTGGGGCGAGGTGATGGAATGTGACGGAACCTTAGCTGTGTGTGAGGGTCGCGAGCATTTTTGTTTAACTGCATTGAATTAACTAACATATAAGCCACATGTGGTAGAAGAATAATGGCCCCCAAAGTTGTCGCTGTACTAATCCCCAAGACCTGTGACTACGTTCGGTTGCATGGCAAAGGGAATCAAGACTACGGGTGACATTAAGGTTGCTAACCAAGTGACTTTAAGGCTGGGAGAGTACTCTGGGTTATCCAGGTGAGCCTCATGCAGTAATAAGGGTCCTTAAACGTGGAAGGGGGATGCAAGGGAGGGGGATGCAGTGCTGTGATGTGAGGACTCCACGCAGCCCTGCTGACACCTTGATTTTAGTCCAGAGGGGCCGCGTCGGTCTTCTAACCTACAGAATAGAGTTGTGTTGTATGAAGACGCCACGTCTGCGGTTACTTGTTACAGCAACCATAGGAAACTAACACACTATGTATTAACCAATCTTTGAAAAAGTGCTCCCAGGAATTAAAGAATGTTCCAGAGATTGCAGATCTCTGCTTCAAACAAGGCAACCACTCTGACTCCATTTTATAGGTTTCTCTAGATCTTGTGTTTCAAGAGGAAAATATTTTCTTTAAAGTTCTCAGTACACATGGATGCAAAAACAGTTTGCAGAGTTTCAGCTGAGTGGAGAACAAGATTAATAAAGCACTAGTTCCCCAGTTACCTCCTTTGCCCATCCTCTAATGCTGCCTTAAGGAAATTTTCTACCTCGCCAGTCACATTCAATATCCAATCCAGTCTAGATCAGAACCCCAATCTCAGACCCAGTTTCAGTCTTATCTTCCCTTTCTCCCTGGCAAAGTTAGGCTTCAGGAGGACAGGCGTGTGGTCTGCCCTTTCTTTCTTCATCTTCCCTTTCATGGGTCAAGTTGCTCTAGGTTGGAGGGAAGCAGGGAAGAGCAGGGATGGGGATCGGGGTCCTCTATATGACTGGTCACCCACCTGTGCTGTGGAAGCATCACTAGTTTTGTCCTGGTTCAGCTGGGATCCATGTGATACTGGAAATTTCAGCGGAGAGCTGGTCTCAGCGTAAGTAGGGGACAAGGTTTTCTCCAGGCCATGTCCAGGCATACCCCTGTCCTGAGGCCCCCTAAGGACAGCCACATCTCCTTTTGGCCAGCATTGGTCTGTGCCTTTGACCTCCTCTCTGGTGGGTATTGCCTCACTTGGTTGACTGGTTTATTGCCAAGCAAGTAGGGGACAGCCCTCTCACCCCCATGCCCAGGCTGTCCCCACAGGCCTCTGCCCTCAGAAATCTCCAGGTTTGGGCCTCAAAGTTCGTGGGCATCTCCAAACTCCGGGCACACATGTCAGGCTCCCCAGAAGCTCCCCAGTCCTACCGCATCTGTGCCACTCCGATGTCCCCTCAGTCTCAGAACATTCAGCTCCCACCTGCTTCGTGGAGGAAGTAACCTCTCCGTGAACTCGGCACTGCAGAAACCGTCCTCTTCCTCCTCCTCCTCCTCCTCCCTGAGGCCTCTGCTTATGTTGCAGATGGGAGCTGGGGCGGGGCTTGTGGGGAGCCAGCAGGGCCAGTTCTGAAGCCCCCTTACCAGCCTGGAGCAAGAGATCTGGCCCTTCCATCTGCAGAACGAGGGGTTCCCAACACTCTGTCAAAGGCAGCACAGACCTCCCATTCCCCTGCCACTCCCCCTCCAGCCACTTTCCAGAAAAACCATCTTTTGGTGATGCGTTTTCCAGAAGTCTTCATGGTCAGTTTTAACAACCACCCTAACTGGTAAGACAGAAGAGTTGAAATTAAGTTTTCTGTGAGTGAGGTCCATCAGGATTAACATTCAGGAGTGTAAAGATGGAAAGAGCCCGGCCTCATGAAAGTAGAAATGGAAAGGACCTGGGGCCTCAGCCCTTAGCAGGATAGACGAGGCCACACTGACAGTAATGTGTGCCCACTTGTTCCTGCCCCTCACCGCCTGGGCAGGGCTTTCTCCCAGTGCCAAGCCCCCAGTCCCAGTGTCTCAGTGTCCCCAAAGGGTCCCTCCACCTGTGGGAGATCCATGGACACCCTAGTCACTGTGCGGGGTGCCGCTGTCTGATGCGCTAGAGCCCCGCATTGTCTGCCGGGGAGGGTGCACCCTTCCCCTCCTTGTGCATTATTAAAGGGCCTCAAAGTCATGCCCCCCGTACCCTTACATCTTATGGATGTTCTGGGTTTCGTTTGTTTAGTAAATGCTTGGCATGCACCCTGTTCTAAGTGGTTTGCAAACATTCTCATGGGACCTCGAAGCCCTGTGAGCTGGGAACCGCGTATCATTGCTGATAATGAGGAAGCCCAGCGCTGAGGTTAGGCAGCTTGCCCAAAGGCACTCAGTCAGTGAGTGGAGGGACAAAACAGGACTCTAAAAAATATGTGTTATTTTATATATATTTTCACTAGCACTCCTTCTGCTTCCTGTGTCCAAGGGGCCAGAGTGAGGACAGACTCACCCGGGCCAAAGTCAGAGTCCCGCCCAGCCTTCCATAGCCAATGCCTTCCTCCCAGCTTAGCTCACTACACCTGTCTCCCCCTGGGCCAAGCTCTCCCCAGAAGGCTCCCCCACCCCTTACAGACAACCACAGTCAGGCAGCCCACGCAGCGCCAGAGGCCCCAACTCCCAGCAGAGGAGGAAAGAGCTGAGGCTCTGGCTGAGATGGGTGAGGTCCCGCCCCCCCCGGGTCCGGTACAGAGCTAGGGGTCTAGCTCTGATTACTTTCTTCTCAGGCAGAATCTTTGGAGCACAACTCTCTTCTGGCCACCTGCTGCCCCTGCTCCACTCAAGAGGTTGAGACGTCGCCCTGAAAAAGAAAGGCAAGAAAAATCACATGGGCCCAGCAGTCCAGGGCTGGAAATAACTGTGACCTCCGAGCGGGAGGAGATGTGTACTTAGGGAGCATGCCCAACCACAGACAGCGCACTTACTCAAGACGGGAAATTTCATTTTCCACTGCCCTCCTCTCACCTGACTGGAAAATTCAGATTTGATGCAGTGGAAAACTGAGAGTTGAAAGACTCCTCAGGAGCTTCAATCCACTCTCCATGTGAGGATAAAAGGGGGCTTACACCAGAATGTTCTCTTCGTTCTCTTCTCTGCATTCAAAACTTTTGGGGGAGGGGAGGGGTGGGCTGGGCTGGGAGGGTGGCTGCTGGCTCATCCCAGGCCGTGGTGAGCAGCATCACAGGCTCCACCAGCAGGAGGGTGGCTGACCAAGTGCCCAACTATTTGGGCCAACAAACGCTCAGGGCTCAGGCAGCCTCCCTCCCCAGCACTCCCTTCCTGCCAGTTTCGGCTGATGTCCTCCAATGCTAATTAACAGCTCATAAGCAATAACAAACTCCTTGGCACCTAGAAGCTGGGCAGAGGAACTTCCAGCATGAATTTGGACCAAGTCTAGACCCCAACGCCATTGCAGGATTGTTTGATTGTCGGGTCTGGGTAGCAGGCGATGGGCAGGGAGACTCACCTCTGTTCCCGGAAAGCTGGCTCATTGCAGCCGAGTGGGGCCTCCCACAGACCTGTTTCTAGGTCACAGAAACTTCCATCTCACAGACAGGCTTGAACATTGGAACCTTCCCTGGTACCCAGAGGCGGAGCCGTTTCCAGAACGTCCAAGGTGGGCCCCTGGTCTCAGAGAACATTTATATGAGGACGAACAGCAGGGATCACAAACAGTTTCCTACCCAGCAGCCCCTGCCACCTGCTGAAGCTGTGTGTAAGCTGGTGGTGTAAGAATTGCACAGGCGATACCCGGAGCTTATACTCAGGCCCTCGATGGGCTGAGGAAACTTCATTACGTGTGTGTAAGGTTAATTCAAACCTATTTCCCTCAGCAACGTACATATTTTCATAAGGAAACTTCTCTCGAGAGAGAGCTGTATGAAACAACACCTCTGAACCGACCACCCCTTCCACACGTGGGAAGCAGAAAAACTGACTGTATCATCCATGGAGTTGCATTCCTTTTCCCTGGGTTGGGCCTTAATTTGGCCATTCCCATGAGGCCTGCTGCTTCTCTGCTTGTCCTCGGGAGGTTTGCCTCCTCCCTCGTGTTGCTCCTCCAGGCCTAGGCCTGGGCGAACCAGGTAGGTGCTGTGATGCCCACATTCACTCATGTTCACCCTCCCACAGGCCTGCACATTCTGCAACTCTGCCGGAGGGATTTCTCGGGGTGTCTCTGTCCTCAGGAACAGGCTTTGCCAACAGTCAGGATAGACTTGCCAAGAGTTAATACCCTCCGCCAGAGACAGAGAAAATTGCAGACACGTCCCCTGGCATCCTGGGCCCGCAGGTGGGGGGATGAGGCCAGGCAAGCTCTACATCATCTCCCGGACGTCCCCAGTCACCTGCTCATTCAACACGCTTTATAGTTACTTCCTTCCCTCATAAGCCCGTTAAACCAGTGGGTAGGAAGTTATTAGAAAGAAAGCAAATGTCAGAAAGTGTCTCCTTTAGGATCCCATCAAGCTCAAATCCAAGAGAAAAGCAGCCCCTGTGGAATACCTGATGTGAGCAATGGGCTCTTATCACTGTGTTTGGGTTAATTATGACTTCTGTCTCAGCAACCACAGGTCAAATGTCCTTCAAGGCCACTGAGGACACAAAATATGGACATTCATCTTTCTTTCCATGTTGCCTGGCACAGGTGTGGCACTTAGTAGGTCCTCCAAAAAATGCCAAACTAAGCGGAGCTCACTCCAGGGAAGCTCAGACGAAAGGGGCTCTGCAAGGTGCGAGAGAAGGGCTCTTTGACTGTGTGCATCCGAAGCTGTGACGGAGCAATAAGTTGGGCCTCATAACATGCCGTTTTTCTCCGGCACTGGGGGAGTCAGCTTTCATGGACGTGATAAGGCAGCCCACAGCTCCTTGCTCAAGGACCGTGAGGTGGTCTTCAGCGGCCAGAAGCCTGGAGCTGGGCCTGCTCTCCCAGGCAGAAGGCCAAACCCTAATTATTGCCCTGTCCCCAGAACCGTGAGCAGGATGTCCAGGGCTCCTTTGCACGTGGTTTCTGCGAGGCTCAGCCTGAGCGATGTAACGATATTTGGCCATAGCATTTATTTATTGTATGTAGCTGGAGGGCAGGGAACAAGGAAGATGCTGAAAAATCCTGGTTAGATCTGAGTTCGGAAACAAGCTCGAGTAGTCTGTTTCATATAACTTTACTGAAAAATTCCTAAATAAGTTAAAAAAAAGAAAAAAAGAATAGAAAAAAAGCTGTTGGCACTTGAAATGAAGACTAAGTCATTAAGCTGTATTTGTCAGCCACAGGTCCTAGACTGCTGGTTTCCAGGGAGTCCCAGCTATCACCGGGGCTCTCAGTGTCTGTCTACATGACCCGATTAGTAAGCACGGGCTAGGGCCCGGGAGGAACTGATGAACAGAAGCGTCTGGGCTGTGCACTTCCACGGCCTGAGTCACCAGCTCACCTCTCCTGCCCCAGGGCATGCGGTCCTGGGTGTGGCATCCCTGGGATTTGGCCAGCTTTCAGATTCTCTGGCTGCGGAGGGGCCTGGCCGACTCACACAGGTAGCGCCCTTGTACTCTTGGAAAAGAAAGCTCCAAAGTAGAAGCGAAGGTAGAGGGAGGCTAAACATGAGCATTTTTCCAGGTCCCTGTGTCCAAGAGTGACGATGGCTGGGAAATGCCTCCAATGGCCTTAAATGACACAGGTGATATATTCTAGGAAGGACCCAGACCCCACTGGACTGGGCCCCTCTGATTCTTGCCTCTCCCAGACCCAACCCTCAGCAGCGTAACTTTTACACATTAATGTTTGCAATGGAGCCCAGACGAAGGCTTTCCTCTCATGAAAGCAAAGTAGAATCTTATGGATTTATCATCAAAATTTAAAAATTAAATAAAAAAACAAAGAGATAGATTGATACACACAGACAGACAGACGCACACACACACACATTTTCTCGGGTGCCAGGACCAAGGCAATATCACAGCTGAGAGCTTCACACCCAGCACTTGGGGACAGGCTCGGCTCCAAGCTTCGTCCTCCTTAATGACGCCACACAGCTCTTAATCTGTGTGTGGGGCTCCTGACCCCTGAACTTAACCCTGCCTCTCCAGTACCACAGGTAAAGTTGCTCAGAAAATGGGATGTAACGATGCCTAAGCTACAGGTTCTGGGCAGCTTGGGACAAACAGATGCCACACACCCGCACGCTAGGCTTGCCCAGGCTCCACCTTAAGAATTGTTCTTGGGCCCAATTTCATCTGAGCTGCACAGAGGATTTACGACTTACAAGGTATATTTCAATGCTCAGAGCACCGCAGGCATTGTGGCTTGCCTATCCCGAGCAATCCACCACGGAACATTTATTCAGCCTGGACCGTGAAAGGGTCTGTTAGGATGCAAAACGTGTAAGACAGTGGGCTCACCATGAGTTCGCTCCCTTGCTAGGGAACCATCACACACACAGCTGTGACTATTAAGTATGATGACTGCTGGCCACAGTGCAAGGCCAGGTAAATATTCCAGCTCTCCACTCCCAGAGGTGTGACCGTGGGTGAGCCACTCTGTCTCTCACCCCCAGCCCCCTCACCAAGCGTGTAAGGAGGGGTAAACGGCTCGGCATAGTGCATGACACATGGGAAGGACTCAGTACCTGTCAGCCATTGCTGTCTTTCTACCACTAAACTGTACGTCTCTTGAGGACTGTTGGGGGAAAGGCCCAAAAGTCTAAATTCAAGATTGATTCCAAAGAACTGACACATAGCCTTATTCAAATTCATAAGAGCTTTAATGGGAGAAACTTCCACAGGCAAGGCAGCTGCTGCTCCCAGGGGCAGCTGGCTGGGAAAAACCCACACTGCTCCCAGGGCAGGGCCCCTTTTCCAATGGGAGTTCACAGTACACCACGCGGGGGGCGGTCATGTAGATCACCAGAAAGGACAGCACATTCCTGAGTTAACAGATTACATCAGACAGCTATCACACGCTATACATTCATTAACCCCCTTTCTGGGGGCATTCCAGTCTTCGGGGTGGTCAGCCAAGCCTGAGACTACAGGGAGTTGAGAGTCCAACACCTCCCAGACACCTTTGCTGCTGGAGCCACACTGCATCTCAGTGAGTCCCCGACACGCTGCCACAGCTCTTTGTTTTCTCCCGCAGGGCCTTCCGTATAACATATGCCGAGAGTGTGCTGCTCTCTCTGAGGGAAGGCGCAACAGAAGACGAGTTCTATTGTGTAGGACAGTTTCCTAGCAGTGAAGTCCTGAAACCTAGTGCAGATTTTGAAAAAGTTACTTTGTCCAATAAAAGTGTCTTCAACTGCATATATTCACATTTTTAAATGATTAATTGAGATTTTCTTTTATGTAGTCCATTCTGGAATGTTTAGACCAGGATAACAGCAGAAAGCTGAAAGAAGCAAGGCAAGCCAAATAAATATTACCTAGAGAAATGTACACAAATGTGTAGCTTCTTAGGAGGAACATCACCACTGGTCTGTAGAGAAGCACGCAGAAGTCGGCTTTCAGAGGCAGACCTTTCCCCTGGTCCACATGGTCAGTCACACTGCGATCCCTGTTGGCAGACTGAATGGCCCTGACGGCCTGCCTGCCAGGGATGTGCACCTGGGCTGCTAAGTGATGCCTCGGCGACCGTGACGGGCAAGCAGGGGATCTGGGTCACTCCACCTCAGACTCACAGCAAGACTGGGCATCTCCGTGGCTAAGGAAAGACAAGGTCCCTCCCGCTCTAATGTCCCCTCACGCCCTGTCTTGCCATTGTATAAAGAAAAAAGGGTCAGATGAGGATTTAGGAGGTGGCCCGCATTCATGTTCCGGCCTGCCACTCACTAGTTGTGTGACCTTGGTTGACTCAGCTCTGTGAGCGAATCTCTAAAAGGCCACAGGTCTCTAGGTGTATAGATGGGGACACCTATACAATGAAGGGCGTTGGGCCAGACGGAGTGTGAGGCCAGTTCCGGCTCTAACTGCTGGATCCTCTGAGCTGTGGAAGAGTGAGGTTCAGCGGGGAGGCAGCGCGGCACCTGGCAGCTCAGGGCAGGTGGGCGCTCACACCGAGGGGTCTTTCAGAGATCACGTCCACATTCCTTTTCTCCACCCCTAGGATGTACACACAAAGGCACATTCCACAGTACAGCCTCTTGGTACAGGTGGCAAACATTCATTTAAACCACTTCATAAATTCGTATTTGCTCCAGGCCTTCTGCCGAGCGATGAGCTGTGGGCTGTGCTGAGAAGTGTATGAAAGGCGGACACGAGACCTTTGCCCTAACGAAGGTCAGGGCCCGGAGGCTCGCTCTGGCACCGCAGGCGGGTGGCCTCGCGCCCGCTACAGCCTCTCTCGGTCTGTTTCTTTGTCTGTTAAACAAGGAAAATCAGACCTACTCTGCTTGTAACAGGAATCAGAGATGATAGATGTAAGGCTTGATGGATTGTTCCTAGGACTGAACTGCTGTTAAGAGATACACACTATATGCTAAGCTCCCAGCCCAGCGCCTAGCACCCGGTGTATATGACATGAATGGTAATCACTGGAGTCACTGGGAGCACTCTCACCCTCCCTGTCAGGGTGGGGCAGGGCTCACAGTGCTCTCAGAAGAGAGGACACCTGAGAGGCCCAGGGGGCAGAGTGGGGCTCAGAGAATGCTAATGAGTCTCAGAGAACCCTATACCTCCCTAATGCCCATGTTTCTCACACCTACACCTATGTCCCAAGGAAGCTGCTCATTAGTCTGTCATACATTCTCCAGAACCCTTAGACTCACCCTTCCACAAGGCTTCCTAACAGAAATCCAACAGTCAGCAGATTTCTTTTTTCCCTGAAATTAAAGTCAAGTTCAGCGCTCACACAGTTCTTTGTGCATTAACCGTAAACCATGCCACCTCCTGAGCTGCTCCCCTGCTGCTCTTTGCAAGAGGCAAACCCGGACCTCTCCGTGCCGATCCAGAGGTGGCTTTGTTATCCACAGTTCAATCTGGGCCTTTGGGGCCTCCACCCTTAAATGGGGCCACTCTGCTGCCCCCAGAAGAATGTAAGAATCCCTTTGATCTCCAAAGAATCAGATTAGCAGGCTTTGGCAGGCAAGGGGACCTGCTATAAATCCTGGCATCATAATGGAAAGGCTTCAGAACTCTTCCTTCTTAAACCTATTCCATTAATTAATCCCATACACATCCCACGTTTTTTTGCTTTTTTACCTGTGCTCCTATGTTTCTCTGAAACCTTAAAATATTTTGAGGGTTATTAAATTCATAATTCTAGAAAAGGTTTTATTTCATCTGCCTCAACTCTCCTTCCCTCTGCTTTCTCTCGCCCACAAAAGCTTTATTTTCTCAAGTGTATGTTCTTTCCATTGAGATAATCATCGTAATAATTACAATGTACTGAGTCCTTATTGCAGCCAGGAATTAGCAAAATTTTGCACTTACTTTATTTCATGTAATCCTCTCAAGAACTCCCTGTTATCATCTTCTGTTAAATTATTATTTCTATATAATAGCTGAGAATCATAGGATTCTCAGAGAGGTTAAGTAACTTTCTCAAAGTCACATAGCCAATAGAATCAGTCTAGGACTTGAATCCAGAATGCCAACGACTATTCTCTTTTTCACTACTACACTGCTTTTCCCAAATCTCTAGAGACCTTCAGGAATCCTCTCCATTGCTTTACTGGTCAAGATACCTATATTCCTGTGGAATGAGTAGTGACTCCATTCCAGATAAATTATTGTTTCCAAGGAAGCATTTACAACCCACCTTAAAGCAGCTTCCCAGATGGGCTCTCTGATCTAAATGTACTTGAAATGGAACGTAAGGCTACGGTGCCTTACAAATATTGTGGGGACTGGAACTTAGTGCTCTCGGGACAGCAGACCTACACGGGGACATCCCTGGTATTCCCTCATTGAAACCAAGCTCTGTAACCTCTCTAAAAAACCCTGTAAATGTTTTCTGACAGCAATACAATAATAGCCCAGCTATAAAAGTTTCCATGTGTTAAGGGCCCCAACATGGGATCAACGAGAAATAGGACACCACAATTGGGAGCAGAGTCAGGGCGGAGGTGCCGCTGGAGTGGCAGACGTCTGATGGAAAGGTACAGGGAGAGGCTTCCTTCTGAGCCCTTCAGAGTCAAGGGCAATACAAAGGTATTGCACCATCTGAGATCATCTTGCAGCCGCAGCTACACCCGGGAGAAGGGTTTCAGAAACAGCATGTTGCTCTGGTCTGCTGCCCTCTGTCTTTTTTGGCTCCACACCACTTCCTAAATTTCTGAAATATGTCTTTCCCAGAGAATAACTCCAAAGTCTTCTAGTGCACCAGGTCTACAGCATTTGGGGGCAATTCAGTGGGAAAATCTGGGGTGGACAGTGATTGTGAACAAGATCCCAGCGTCTGTTATTTCGGCCTGACAGCCACAGAGATGAAAGGGGCACATCCACGTGGAAACGAACGGTGGATTAGGCTGGGTTAGGTTAGATTAACGCGGCTCCAGCGCCGTGCCAGTCTACGTAAGCAAACCAAAGTCTGAGCCTGTGAATGCCTCACGATTACAAAATCAAAACTTTAAAGACAGCCAAGCACAAACAGCCAACTGGTCATTAAGCTCTAGCCAATCAGATAATTTTCTTTCTTTGCCTCTGTAGTTTCTCTACATAAATTTTCCTCTCTCTTCCCCACCTCCTGTCCTCACAGCACTTGAAACTATTTCCAGTTTGGTGTTGCCCCATTCCAATTAATTTTTGCTCAAATCAACTTTTACTATGCTTCTGTTTATCATTTAACACTTAACCCTCTGAGGTCCCTGAAACTAACATCTTCAGATGCAAAGAGACGATTCTCTAGAGGTTATCAACTAACGGGGTGGGGGGAGTAGGTGGGTGGGAGACAGTACATCTTAGAAGGCACTTAAAAATGGGATGGTGTCATGGTTGTCGCATGAATGCTAAACATCCTGCAGAGCATCCCATCTCAAATGTCAACAGCCCCTGGGTGGGCTCTGCCCTCAAACCGGTGCTCCAGTCTGGATCTGCGCAGCCAATCTATGCTTTATCTTCACGGGACTTCATCGAAAAAAGACTGGTGTCATCATCGGCATCATCCTAAACAGATGTGCATGGAGAACCCGTGGCCTGGAAGGCAGGGGCTACCGAATGAAAGTAGTGAAATGTTTTAAAAATCAAGTAAATTCAATAACACAACTCTCAGTCTATTACAATTATACGGGACATTTGTGCGTAACTTAGGAATGTCACATGTCACTTCTTCCTCTCTCATTCTAGATAAACAAGGGTTTGCTCCTTGAAGCCAGGAAAAACAGAATCTGTACATACAAAGTTCTACTTGCAATCAGAGCACCATCTCCTCCTGTGATGTACTTTCAAGACTGCAGGCTTCTCAAAACAAATAAAAGAACCTAGATTTACACAAAAGGTTGGCAAGGCTCTGTTCTAAGCTAATATTTCAGCGTTATCATTTCGGTAGGCATTTTGTTCTGTTTTGATTACAAATTTAGCCTGTACAAAACTACACATAAAAACATTTAATTCTCAGACATCCTAAAATTTTTTACAAAATGAAAACTATTTAATATGGTTAAACTTGCTGAAGGCATTTTCCTCTAAATACTCACATTTTATTCAGTTGCCAAAAAATGAATGCCTTATAAAAGAATGATAGATTTTATGACTTTAGCAAGAGTCTGCGTTTTCTGAAAATCAATGTATATGTATATATCTGAAGACACACCTATTCTGTGTTCTAAAGTAAACCTTCCTGCACGAGTGTGCGCTCGGATGACGCTGGTGCTAACTAGCCATCTCCTCCACGGCTCAGTGCTGGTTCCTGACGCTCCTCTCCGTGCACAGGCTCCGAAACATCGCCTGGCACATCATGGGCTGCTCTAAATGCTGAATTTTAAAAATTGTTTATTTATTTACTTTTAGAGAGAGGGGAAGGGAGAGAGAAAGAGAAGAAGAAGAACATCAGTCAGTTGCCTCTCGCACATCCCCAACTGTGCCCTGACTGGAAACAAAACCTGCGACCTTTTGGTTCCCAGGCCAGCGCTCAATCCACCGAGCCACACCAGCCAGGGCCTAAAGCGACATTTTTATTTCTCATTTTTATTTCACCAAATTTCTAGTGCTACATTTAACATTGTCCAATGTGTATTTCACATGGAAGTCCTGCTTCCCTTCTAACAGACAATGTCCCCAAAGACCACTTCTCCCTCCTACTTCCCCAGTTGTCCAAAGTTCAATTTCTCTGGCTCTCTTATACCCTTTATATGAGAGAGAGATTGAGGAGAAGGAAGGAAAGAGTGAGAGTGGATTTAAGAGCAAATTTAGTATATAGTGCCTTACACTGTTAGTAGTAACCACCACCATTACCCTACTCATCCCATAACAAAACATGAAACATTTCTGGGGCTAGATGTTTTCTGTGTCCTCAGAATCCACAGTTAGTAAGTGGTCAAGAAGGCTGACAACAATGAACATGACCTCAATCAAATTCCCTCTGCGGGTGGGAGCAATGATTTGAATAATACATGATGAAGGGACAGAAATTCAGTTCAAACTCCATGAAGCAAAAACAAATTTGTCAGCATAGTGAACTGAACAGTCCATGCTGCCCTGGACTGTGGGCACCATTGGACCGGGTTCCCCACACCATCATCGGGGACCTGCTCCCTCCCTCCTCCTCAGCTCTGCTTTCCTCTGTATCAGATTCCCTCTCAGACAGGCTTTCCCCAAGTCAGGCAAAGATAACCATCCGCTCTTCTACAGCTCCACACCACCAACAGAAAGAAAGAATCATTTTCTCATGGTTCCAGTCGAAGTTCAGGAGTTGACTCCCATGTGCTCTGATTGGCTCAGCTTGGTCATGTGCCCATCCCTAAACCAATCACAGCAATGAGGAGCTTTCATTAGCCAGACTTGGCTAGACCCCTAGAGCCAGTGGTAGGGTTGGCCCCACACAAACCATATAGACTGAGGTGGAAGAAGAGTGATCCCCTAAGGAAGCCATCGTGTTGGCCCCTGAAAAAAGGAGTGGATACTGTGGTGGCCAAAACAACAGGTGTTCACCACAACCCCTAGCAATGAAACCTACCCTACAGGGTTGCGATAAGAGTTAAATCATATGGGCTCAAGATGTTTATAAATCATAACACAATTATATCTAAAAGATGTTTTTATTATTAAACAGATAATTCTGCTTATCCACACAAAACCACTGACAGATTAAATCGACACTACAACCAAAAGCAACAGTCACTGTGCAGCTGGATGGTCAGAGGGGACTCCAGTGGCAGAGGAAGGCACTCTGGGTTTTGTGGAGAGGCTGGTGGGGTGGGAAGGGTCTTGGCTCTGAAGTCATGCAGATGGAGATTCTGGTCTTGGCTACATCTTCTATCAGCCACGTGAACTTACTCATGGCACTTAGCCTTTCTGAGCCCTACTTTCTTCAACTGTGAAGTGAGGTTGATCACACTTCTTAATACCCCATTTTTATGAGAGTGAAAATGTATGCAAAGCACCCATGGTGCCTGGCACAGCACAAATAGTCAATAGATAGAAGAATGTTCACCCCTGCCTCCAGGACTCATGTTGCTTTATTGCTATTTAAATTTCAGCAGACTTCCAGGAAGTCCAGGAAGCTCAGAGAGTCCCAAAGAGGTTGGACCCAAGGAAGCACACACCAAGGCACATCATAATTACATTACCCAAGATTTACATTACCCAAGAGAAGGAGAGAATCTTAAAAGCAGCTAAAGAAAAGGAGACAATTACCTACAAAGGAGTTCCCATAAGACTATTAGCTGATTTCTCAAAAGAAACCATGCATGCAAGAAGGGGCTAGAAAGAAGTATTCAAAGTCATGAAAGGCCAGGACCTACATCCAAGATTACTCTATCCAGCAAAGCTCTCATTTAGAATGCAAAGGCAGCTAAAGTCCTTCCCAGATAAGGTCAAGTTGAAGGAGTTCATCCTCACCAAGCCCTTATTATATGAAATGTTAAAGGGACTTATCTAAGGAAAAGAAGATCAAAAATATGAACAGTAAAATGACAACAAACTCATAACTATCAACAACTGAACCTGAAAAAACAAAAACTAAAACAACTAGAACAGGAACAGAATCACAGAAATGGAGATCACATGGAGGGTTATCAGTGGGGAGTGGGAGGGGAACAGAGGGGGAAAAGGTACAGAGAATAAGTAGCATAAATGGTAGGTACAAAATAGACAGGGGGAGGTTAAGAACAGTATAGGAAATGGAGAAGCCAAAGAACTTACGTGTGTGACCCAGAGACATGAACTAAGTAAGGGCGGTGGATGCTGGAGGGAGGGTGTGCAGAGTGGAGGGGAATAAAGCGGGGTGGAATGGGACAACTGTAAGAGCATAATCAATAAAATATACTTTAAAAAATAAATTTCAATAACCTAAGACATCTAAATATTGAAATGTGGAACCTGGAAAATACTATTTTTTATAGAGACAGAGCAAGTCAAGTTCATCTTTTTGGCATTGTTATTTAAACATTTTCTAAATATCCTAATTGACAGGGGAAGGAGATCTGGAAATGGAGCTGGGGACTTTGCCCCAAATATCCATTAACCTGGGCTTCGGACTTTGGTTTCAGATAGTGTTATCGCTCTCATAACTAACCAACTCAAACAGCATGCAGGCCAGCGAGCAGCCTTGACGTTATCAAATTATCTTCCCAAGGGGCAGACCTGCAGATTTTAAGACAACCTGTGAGTCAGCATCGGAAGTGAAAAGTGAGTAGGGAGACGTCATCGATAAGGAGGGAATGACTAAATAAACAAGCCTTCCTAGGGATAGTTTCGGTGGGTGTTTTCTGCAAAATTGTTGCAGAGAGAGGAAAGAGGCATCAAGACAATAAAAGGGATCTTTCTTCCTGAAGGAACTCAGGAAGTGCTCCAAAGACACCCACGCACCCCTCTCCACCAACCCCTTCCTTCTGCCCTCAAGTCCCTGTGCTTGAAAATCATCCTCTTGAGGAAACATTTACCGGTACTCACTTTACTTATTACTGCTACACTCCTTTCCTCTTGTCTCTTCCCCAAGCCACAGTTTATAAAAGCTAGGACTCAGGAAGAGACCCTCTCCCTTCTCTGCCTCCCCACAGTTACATGATTCTCCAAGGCACCTCCCAGAAACATCCTGACTCGTCCTATTCATGAAAGCGGTCACCAAAGGAATTTCATGCCGCATTTGGTATAAACAGTTTTCATGCTGGTTGGATCAGCACCTGCCCAGGGTTTCCCTACCGGCACAGGTGAGCCATCTTTCTTCTTGCCTTGCCCCACGCTGGCTCCCACCTCACTCTGGGCCTCCAGAGGAACTGGTGCGACTCCCCAAGCCTGCAGAGGAAGCGGGCTCAAACTGCAGGTTTTGTTCATTACAATGCCCTGACAGTTTCCCAGTATCTAAATCAATTCAGCTGGTTTTAGAGGGAGGGCTTGTGCCATACTCTGCTAAGACACTGATTTCCCATTCAGGAACTTAGAGTAGGTCACCCAGCTGCAGGACACTTCATCTTGATGACGTTTTATGCAGCCATACCCCAGTGTCCACCAAACCGATTCTAACTCTGAGAAAATCTGCAGGCACTGGCATGGGGTCCTTTCCTCGGTCTTACTGAGGGGCCTGGGTGGGGAGGGGGAACAGTACAGGCTCTTGACAAGAGAAGAGGCTCCTCAGCCGAGCTTAGGCCCAGGTGGGCCAAGGAGACGCAGTCACAGACAGGACGCTTTCCACTTCTGCTGTCGAATTCCTGGTCTCTTCTTTTGTCTGGATGCCCTCGTTCACACACAGGCCACGTGCCCCAGCGTTATCAGTGTTGGCCCCTTCCCGAGCTCGCTGGTGGGCACCACCTGTATCCCGCATTCTTGTTTCCTTGGCCAGCTAGACCAGGAGCTCCTAGAAGGCAGGGGTCTGGTCTGGGACCTTTTTCTTCCCCAGTTCTTAGCACCCTGCTTGGAGCGGGGTTTAAGGACTTCTTGTTGATTGTTCTGAAAGGGTGACTTGGCCAATTCTGAGTGAATCTTTAACTTTCAAGGACCCCTTGGCGAAATGCATGTCCGAAGTGGCCAGAATGGTACCGATCCAGCAGATGCAGACATGGACTCAGTTGCCCACTCCTCCTCTGCAGCCAGGGCCCTCTCACCCAGCCCTGTACCCTTCCCCATAAGCAATGTTACTGGGGCGGAAGGGCTAAGAGGGACCTTCCAGGCTTAAGGAAGAGACTGGGAAACAATGGAGGGATTAGGAAAGAGATTCAAACAGAGGAAGAGGAGAGAGTCAGGCAGTCAGGCAGGTCAGCAGAGGGAAACTAGAACAGGTGAGACAGAGAGACAAAGAGAAAAAGCCACGCCATAATCTGTCCTAATTATTGAGTGCCTACTGTGTGCCAGGTCCTGTTCTAGGCCTTTGGGGAGAAAGTGGTTAAGAAGGCAAGCTCTCTCCCTAAGAAATTTATATTCTCATGAATGACTGATGACAAATTAATATTCAATAAAAGGCGTTACAGAAAAATAAAGCAGATGACAGTCTCCTGTCAAGTAGAAGCAAGTTTCTCTCAGAAGGTTCTGGCCCCTAGGTTCAGCGCTGTTGTGTTAATGTGGAAGCAAAACATACCAGACAATTAAGGCAATGTTTTGATTCAGGTCATTACAATAAGGAGAACGTTCATTAAAGAAGCATGTCTCAAAGAAAAGGAAGGGGCCCTCTGGCTTAAACGGGCAGGTGAACAAGCGAGTCACCCTTGAGTCTTACAGGAGCCTTGAAGGATAGAAATGAGTCTTATTGCGAACTACTTGAGGGTAGGTGGTCTTTTGAGATTTGGCCTTGGAACACAGGAGGATGGGGGATTTGGGGAAACAAAAAATTAGGGGATTTCTTAAGCATTGCTGTTTCCAGAGCACAGGACTCAGGTAAAGTTCAACTTTGACACTAATATTGTGTCACCTCAATTATTCTAAATGTTTTTATCACCTGTAACTCTGGAGTCCCTCAAGCAGCACCCAGGGCTTGATTCTTGCCTGCTCCCAGTTAGCTGTTGTAGGGAAGCACATATGAGAGGGGCTTCTGGGCCGGTCCCGCCCATCACCTCTGCACACCTTCCAATGGCCAGAACTCAGTCATAGGGCCACACTTCCCTGCAAGGGAAGCTGGGAATTACAGTCCACTGTGTGCCCAGGAAGAAGGAGAAAACGGATGTTGGTGGTCACAGCTTGCGGGCCTTATCTCGTGTGCTTTATAAACTGCTCCCTTTCTCTTTAGGGAACTCCCTCTGCCTCCTCCCTGGCCCAGCTCTGATTAGACAGCTTCTGCGCACACTCCCAATGTCATTTAAACATGATTTCCTCTAGGGAATTTTTCTTGACCACCCATGTAAGTTAGATACCCACTGAATGTCTCCATAGCACTCCAAGATCTGTTATAATGCCACTCACACCGTTCTACGGTTGTTTATTTTCTCATCAGTCTCCCACACTAGACCCCAAGGTCCCTGATTAGGGACTGTGCTTTTTGTCTCTCCATCCTTAATGCCTAGCACCACTGGGCACTGGGTAGGTCATCGGTAATGTGTGTTGAATAAATGAATGAACCCTGGCTCACTTCTAAATTACCAGTTCCCCAGATGTTCTCCAGAGTGATCCTTTCAACAACAACAAAACAGAGAGACCCCAGGAACCCTCCATGAGATTTTAGTTGAGACCCAAGACCCCCCAAAGAAGACGCTAAGCATTGTTGATAATAGGGATGCAAAGAGAGCTCAGATGCTTATTTCAAGTTCTGCCCACTAACCATCTCTGAGGGCTGATCAGCCCTCAGTAAACAGAACTGTGCCTCAGCTTCCTAGCAGGCGAGGACAGAGGTAGCAGGCTCCCACTGTGTGAACTGGGCTGAGACTGCAGCCGTCCTGGAAGGAGGGCCATGGGCTGGAAAGGACCCTGTGTGCTTAGGATCTGGGTAAGTCAAGCAAACGTGTACGCAGTGACACACTTGGCTGCAGCTTCTATCATCCCCACATTGCTCTGAGGCAGTTGGAATCAGCACCAAAGACACTAAAACCTTATTAACACAGGAGAGAAAGTCTGAGTCATTTCCATAATGACAGGCTCAAGGCAGGAGTCATTGCCACGCCAGGGAAAGAGAAAATAGTGACGCTTTTTATGTTGTTATTGGCTGGAGTCTCACCTTTTACAACTTATGAAGAAATGATATGGCTCACACCTCCAAGAACAAAAAAAAAAAAAAAATGGGGAGATTACCTCAGGTGCATGAGTAACCAGACAGCATTGTGACTGTACCTATGGCTTGTGGGGGACAGAGAAGCTACCCAGGCGGGGCGTGAGAAGGGCCTGGGAGGAGCTAGGTACCTGCAGCTCCTGGGCCAGTCGGGTGACCCGCCACCTCCTCCATTTGTGTTTGAGATTCATTAGAGCCAAGTGGGGAAGGAAGAGGAAAAGAACAGAAACAAATGTTTTAACTGGAGATTGACTTGAGTTCTATTATAAATGTGGTAAAATTAATGAAATAAAATTCAATCACACCTTTTGAACCGTATCTTTCTTTATGTCCTGGTGATTCTGTTCTTTGTGGGGCTGGTTCTTAGCTGAGCCTTAGGGGGCCACGGAGAATGTCTGAAGGCACAAGGACGGGCCTCTCAGAAACAACCCAAAGGACCTCAGGGACACTGTGGCCTCAGGACAGTAATTGCCAAAGGCATCCATGCTCTTTAGCTGCCCTCAGAAAAGGGGAAAACTCTTCTCTCTCCTGCGGAGTCAGAAGTGTATACACCCATTATGCAGAGACAAACAGCTGCTCAGATGAGGATGAGGATGGCAATATTAGCTAACGCTTACTAGAACTTAAAATGTACTAGACGCTAAGCTAGGGGACTCACCTGCAGTATCTTGTTTAATCCTCACAATCACTCTATAAAATATATACTACATACAATCATCATTTTAGGGGGGAAACATACTGGTGGGAAAGATGCTGAAAAACTCAGCTCCAAAGTGAATCAGACTGAGAAAACCCCCGAGGTCCTGCAAAGGTGTGCCGGTGAGTTTCGTCATCAGCATCGGTTGTGCCCGGGGAGCCCGCGCAGGCTCTTTCTTCAAGTTTCATTTCAAACTCCAGCACATAACCGCCACCTCCACTGACACCACTTTAATCAGAGCTACCAGCATCTCTCATTTCAACTAGAAATAATAGCTAATATTCCTTAAGCTCTCCTGGGGTTCTAAGTACTTCCCTTGTGTTCAACAGTTGAGCCCAGCGAGGTAGCACGAGGTAGGAATCCTGGCCCAGATTCTGCATTGCACCTCCAAGGGCAGCCAGGCACACTGTGTTCCCAGGCTCCAGGATGGGATCCCGCCTAGGCTTGCACAAGGTGCCAGCCCTGGCCATTCTCACTCCCCTTTCACCAGTGAGACAACTGAGGCGCAGAGGAGGTCTTTAACTTGTCCATGCTCATACTGCTCATCAGTGCAGAACCGCGCTTCCAACCCCAGCCATCTGGCTCCACAGCTTCGACCTCTCCGCCCCTGTATTAGCACCCTAGTGGCCATCTCTGCTTCTGCACTTGTCTTTTACACTCTCCAGTAGCCAGAGTGAATCTTTTTAAAAATCATAAATGATATCATGACTCTAAACCTACCAAACGCTTCCTGTCATTCCTGGAGTACAATCTGAACAAACTCCTTGGCAGGTTTCACAAGGCCCTGTGTGACCTGGCACCTGAACATGTCTTTAGACTCATCTCCCCGGCTCACTCTGCTCCTGCCACACTGGCCTTTTTCCTAAGTTCTTGCCAAGCTGTTCTACCACAGGACCTTTGCACACACTGTTTCTTTCGCCTCTGCCACATGCTTTGGCCAGATCCTCCTATGGGTTTACTCCTACCTTTATTCAGGATTCTGCTCAAATACCATCTGCTCCAGAGAGGCTTCCTTGATCTTTTCACATAAAATAGCCTCAGATCCTCACCTGCTGACCTCTTTCCCATTTCCCTCCTTTGTCTTTCTTCACAGCATTTAACAGTACTTGAAATTATACCATAGATTCATTCACCTGGTTGATTAGCCCTCAGATGTAAACAGGGATTTTGTCATCCTTAACACTGGGTCCCCAGGGCCGTGAGAAGAGCCTGATACATAGCTGGAGTTCAAGATATACTGGTTGAATGAATGAATGAGACAAGCCTCTGAAGAATAGGGCCTCCTCACATCCTGCCCAGGGCACACAGGCAATTCTCAATAGAAACCAACAAAACAGAGGAAAACAGAAGAAGCAGAAGGAAGAAGAAAAAAGCATTATTCAGATTCCATTTTAACTATACTCAGTTTTCCCTGGTTGTCAGCTTACTAGCATTTTACTTAATTATCATATCCCATGAAATACTTTAGCAATAATGGGGAAACGTGAGAATAATGGGCAGAAGCACATTTACATCAATTTACAAATGTGTACCTTTTGTCTATACTAACAGGAAAGAGCCTATCATAAAAGAAAGACTCCAAATTGCTTATCTTTATGGAGCTCAAACCACAGGATTTTGTGTTTATTTTATTTATTTTTTATGATTCTGCTTTATGAATCCTCTAGGCCATTTGATTTATTGTGTTTACCTTTTCTATAGCTTTAGGATAAAATGTTTATTTCTACAACTCTCTGTTCCTCCAACTTAGCTTTTAGAATTTCCCCCATGGTTTACATGAATTGATTCAATTCACTGAATGCCTGTGCATTTCCTCTGAGAATTGTTTTGTCAGTTTGATTAAATATCTGTCTAGGAGGTGTTTTTAGTTAAATAAGCTAACATTTTCATAGCCTATTATAGCTTATGACATGGTTTAATCCTCAGTCTTGGGCACGGTGTTATCACTACCATGTTGGTTAGTAGGGGAACAAAGGCAAAAAGGAGTTCATAACTTAGCAAAAAAGGAAGACTGGAATTTGGAATCTGATCTTTTCACTTCACACTACAAGCAAGCAAGAGCAACGAAGGCAACCTAAGGAAACCCAGCTCTCTCTGGGGTGGACATCCCCAACGGCAACACCAGACATGGGTACCACGCTTCACAGCTTATAGAACGCCCTCGGGCTCTGGTCCCGGCAGTGACACAGGGGCGCTGACGGCCAACAGCATTACTGCATCGCAACCACTGGGCCCTCTGGGGGCGGGGCAAGCAGCCAACAAGTTTCATGGTGCAGCGTTCGGAACGACCCCAACCCCGATCCCGTGTGGCTTTCATAAGAACAATTTTAAGTCAGCATGGCAAATGGGACCTGACACTCACTATGCTATTGTTTCAGAAAACAGTGAGTGCCCAAGAGATTTGGGGGAATCTTCCATCAAAAATATCTAACACAAGCACGGAGTCCCTCGCGGAATACAACTAAAATACTTGAACATTTTTCCTCTGTAATGTCTCTTTCCCTGATGGTCCCAGATAAGTAGGGTGTTACCGTGTGCATTACTCATCTCTCAAACCTAAGTTTCAGCACATTTTTTTAAAAAATCTGTTCAAAGTTGCCACTTGAAACAATGAAAAAGTTTACAAGCTTCCTATAAGCCTATACTGTTTTAGTCTATGAAAATGAAAAAAAAAAAAAGCCTTGCTCAGAGAGCCTCCAAAATTCTCAAATCATTGGCAATAAATGAAATATTGCTATGACTTTTGGCGTTCATGGGCTCAAAGCATCTCTGTTTTTTTTTCATTTTTTTTAATCCTCACCCGAGGATATGTGCATTAATTTTAGAGAGAGAGGCAGAAACATTGATGTGAAAGAAAAATGTTGATTGGTTGCCTCCTTTCCCCACCCCAACTGGGGATTGAACCAGCGACCTAAGTAATGTGTCTTGACCAGGATTTGAACCTGCAACATTTTTGTGCACGGGATGACACTCCAACCAATTAAGCCACTGGGTCAGGGCAAAGCACCCGTGGTTTTGATCTCCATGCACTATATTTTCGGTGAATGCCAAAGAATTAAACATATTTTCTGGAGTGAAATAAGGCATATTCCCAAGTCTAAGGCTCCTCAGAGGATCAAACACTATTTAAATGACGGGAGAAATTCTGCTGACTAACCCACTATCAGACCCCAGAACACTAGGGTGGAAACGGCAGAAGACACGAGAGATGTGGGTGTCTGTCACAAAGGTTGCCCACCCTACCACCCTCCCTCCAGGAGACACCCACCTTCCAGATGCCCTGAGCCCTGGCAGAAGAAACTCTTGCCTACCCCCGCCACTCACCTGCTCAGCCACTGTTGAGTGCAGCTGCCATGCTCCTAGGTAGCCAGGCTGCATCTAACCCACAGAGAGGGAGGCTGTACCTCTGCACATCACTAGAGTCTTCCCCCAGTGACCCTGGCCATTGCCGACCTCCTTGGAAGAGAACAGAACAGTGCTCATTGCCCGCTTTGGGGTTGTTTCCATAGGAATTTTTCATCACTGAACTACAAAATGCTTCCAAGTGGACACTGAAAATGCCTCCAAGCCCTCTCCATTGATGACTTCTATTGGTCTTGGGCCTCCTTAGAGAATGTCTGCTTTCCAATACGGTTAAAAGAAAACAGGCCAGAAAGGGAAGCCCATTGTGTCATCCCTCATCCAGACCTTTTGATGACTCCTTATCTTCTCTATAATAAAGCCTTACTGTCATATGTGAAGTCTGCCATGAGCTGGTTCGAGCCTGCCTGCCCGTCTTAACTTTCCCCCATCCCACCACACCCCAGGCCCACGTCTATCCCTGAATCTCCTTCTCCCCACAATCTCCCTAAACTGCAATGGTTCTACATTCATTCTTTTCCCTTAGGCTCTCTCTGCTCTTTCTTGCTCACATTGCTTTCTCTCTCTGGGGTGACCACGTTCCCAGCTACTTTAATGAATATTCTGTTACTCAAAGTCAAATTCAAACGCCTTCTCTTCCCTGAATATTTCCCCCAAATCCCTACCCTGACCTCTCAGCTCACTTTATCTCTCCAAGGGCCTTCCCTTAAGGTTACCAGTGTACCCATCTGTCTTCCTGAAGGATGGGACCCTGCCCACTCCCCTTTGTATCCCCCAGGGCCTGTCTTGGGTCTGGCACTACATGTTAGCATAACTAGAATAGACCACAAGTCTACGACTCTCAAAGAAAATCCAGGGAGCAGGAACCTGGAGGGAAATGAAAATTGCTCTACTTTTTACCCCTCCCCACCCTTTCAACACTGACCTCGACATTTTTCCTCACTGCTCTGCCACGCAGGCTTCAGCACCAGTATCCACTGGCCGAAGCCAGGTGGCAGTGAAGATTCAATTCAGGTAGCTAGCGAAGGCCACTGGATTCCTGGCAAAGCAAGTGGAATTTCAGTAAAGCAGGTAGGAAACTCCAGAGCCATTTTCCAGACCTCAGAGCAGACATTATACTGAGCAAGCTTCCACCTCCCACACACCTTCCTCCCGTACTGCTTCTTCCCTCCGCTGTGGCCGGCCTCTTCTGCAGACAGGGCCCTGCTGGGAAACTTGGGGGAAGTTACTTAATACCCATGGCAGAAATTGCCCATTGTTTAGCTTGATATCCATTCTTTACTCCCTTGGTAACAGAAGCTCTGTTTTTTAATTGGCCACCCAGAATAAAGACTACATTTCCCAACCTTCCTTGCATATAACTAAGTTTTGGCAAATGAGTTGTAAGTGGGAGTGGTGTGTGTGAAATTTCCAGAAAGTGTCTTTAAAGCAGGAGGGCGCATCCTTCTTTGCCTCTTCCTCCTTCCCTTCGGCTGGAATGCTGCAGGCGTGGCTGAAGCTTAAGCAGCTGTCTTGGACCGTGAAGTGGGAGCTAACGCTGAGGACGGCAGAGCAACAAGATAAAAGGAGCTGGAGTCCTGACCTACATAATATCTTATAAATTCTGGGTCGTCCATCTCCAAACTTCCTCTAGATGTGAGAGAAGTCTGCCTCTATCCTACTTAAGTCATTATTACTTTGGGTTTTTCTGCAACATGCATCAAAATCTAAGCCAAACTAGGACACTCCTGAGCTTTCATTTCATTCTATAAAAACTATCAATGTCATAGAGTTACTCTGAATATTAAAAGAGAAAGCTCTTTTAAAGTGCTCTTTAAGAAGACTCTAGCCCTGACTGGCATGGCTCAGTTGGTTGAGCATCATTTCACAACGCAAGAGTTCACTGGTTCGATTCCCGGGCAGGGTACATGACCAGGTTGCAGGCCTGGTCCGCGGTTGGGACGCGTGTGAGAGGCAACCGAAACACATTGAAGTTTCTCTCCCTCCCTTCCCCTCTCTCTCAAAAAATAAATAAGTAAAATCTTAACAAAAAAGACTCTTTTAAAGATTCAGTTCAACCTGTAGAAGTGATTAGTAAGTACCTTTTCCTGTCTCCCTTCTTCTCCAGCTCAGAGTTGAGAGGTTTTGTTGTGAGTTTTACCAGGTGCTTTAACACGGATGTCTTCCCCAGAGTTCTGCTCCTGATTCACTCTAAGACCTGGCATCTGGTAAAGTGGAAATAACAACATCTGTGACTCACTCACTAATGTCTCATGTGAGGCAAGCAACATTCTCATTTTACTGGAGAACCTAAGGGTCCAGGAAGTGAAAAACTTGCCGAAAGTTGCACAGATCATCAGTGGCAGTGCTGGGATTCAAATCCAGAGCCGGCCGGCTCTGGAACCCATGTCCTTGACCGCACTGCTGCCAATTGCAGGAGGCTGGGAAAGTGAAGGGGTTTCCCTGCTCTTCTCCTGCTTCCGGATCTGCCATCACCCAAACCAACACCTGCATCCCCTTCCAGCTCTTCTTCATCTCCCTCTCTCCAGGGGCACAGAGGCTGTGGTCATGCATTTGCATTCCTCGGGCCCTTGAATTTTGTAAAAAGTGTTGCAAAAAAGGCCTTTTCCTCATAACTGAATCTGGGACTCCGTCCTCTTTCTAGTGATTTTTGACTCCAGGTAAACAGCAAGTTTATTTGTAGTGTCTTACCTGTGAGCCATATGGTTTTTGTTTTAAATAACTGGACACATAAGGATCAACATTTGAACCAACAAATAAACAATATCTATAAACTTTATGAAACAGGATATAAAATTGAAGCTCTGACTAGGCACCCAAAGTCAGTATGTTTGCGATCTCAGGTTAAGGTGTCAAATCTCCATGTGTGTAGTTTCAACGGAAACATCTGAGAGCCTATTCCGTAACTTTCCAACTTCCTCACCACTTGAAGAATACAGAGGCGGGGGAAGAGAGAGGATACTCTGAGGAGGATGTTGTGCTATGTGCCCACCCCCTCTCTTCCCTGAGGGAGGGAATATTCTGCCTCCTCGTCCTCCAAAGAGCATCAGATGTGACCCCTGTTGGGGACCAGGGTCTGGGAGGCCAAAGGACTGGCCACCTGCTTTGGAAGCTGAGACAGGCACCTGCTGCTGTGGCAGGGTTGCCTGCACTCCAGTTTGTTGGGGCAAGAGTTGCATAGTGTTGGGACCACGAACTGAAAGCAGAGAGATCTCATGGAGAGTCATCCAGGATCTTGGCCTAAGGGCTTCTTGGAGGAAAGATTGCAGCAGTGAGAAGTTGGAGGTAAATGACTAGGAGCTAAAGGAGTGCCAGTAACCCCTCAAAATAGAAATGCTCTGACCAGGGAGTGGTGCCTGGTGGGGAACCTACAAATTGCTCAAGTAAGCATCCCAAGAGATGGATAGATAACCGTAGATGACTGGCAGGCCCCGAAAGGTGAGGCCGGCTTATGACAATCCCTGTTGAAGTGAGACTTTTCCTCACCTGGGAGAAGTCAACAAGACCAGCACGCAGTTCTCCACAGCTGCCTCCAGCCCACAGGAGGCCCAGTGCGGAAGTTGACAGGGTCTGACATCTCATCAGGGTCAGAGTTTCAATTGTTCTCATGGAGGGGACATGCTTGTTGCTGGGTGGAGTCAGTGCTTGCTGCTTAAAATGACCCTAGGATTGTCCCCTACCTGCAAATAAGCAAAATATTCTTGGGGCTTGACTGAGTTCTTGTCCAGGGGCCGGAAAGGATTGCCAAGAGTGAATGGATCATAAAGAAAGCTGAGAGACCACAAATAAAGATGCATTTTGATTATCTTATGAGTCCGCAGGGCAGCACACAGGCAACTCTTGTTTACATGTTGGTGGTCACACAAACACAGCTGTGCGGCTGCAAATCAGAGGCGCAGCCACCCTCCAGAAGGGCCCCGGCATCTGTCAAAGGGAGTCACTCTGAGTTTGAGATGACACAAGAAATGTGCCTGGCACGCTCAGGGGAGGAAGCAGATCCTCCCTGGAGGAACATGACTCTGTCAATTTTTGCCTTTGGACCAAGTTCCTTCCAATTCCCCGACAAGTCCAGCAAGCAACCTCTACAGCTGCTGGTGGCTGGGCCCAGGCTACTTCACAGCCCCTGACATAGTAATCCTGAGATCATTAAGGGTGATGGCTTCAGACCCATGGAGTTTCAAAGTGCCCACTGGGGTCCCTCATGTCAGACTTCAGAGAGCTTTTTACCTCGGAGGTCAGCTCCCATCCCCTGACTCTGTCAGGGGTAATGCAGATGGAAACCCCTGCTTCTGAAGTGCCTTCAAGGAAGGAGCATGGAGAGGAATTGCCGCTCTTCCCCAGTTCCTCGCCTTGATTGCTAACTCTGCCCCCAAGCCGCATGATGCTCCTCCCCCTGCCCCGCTGGACCTCTGGGCCTCACTCTGGCCACCCTACCAGGCAGCCCCTGGGACTTACCGGGTCCGGCGTGAGTAACACGTTCATTTAGCTTACCTGTACTTTACAAATTACAAAAGTTAGAATAAAAAGAAATGAATGAAGAGAAAATATCTACACACGGAGGCAGCTACAGAACACAAGGTTGTTCTGGAAAAACCAGCCTCTAGCTAGCTGCATATGGCTGGGCTGCTAACATGGCTTCTCATCCGAGCTCCTCATTTTACTGTAATAGCTCCTGTGTGGCCACACCCCACAGCCCAGTTTTTAGTCTAGAAAGATGGACAATAGAGTTGCTTGGGAGATAATAGAAATGCAAAGCCTGCTGGGAAGGCAACACTAACCCAAAGACACTGGCTGAGGTGTCCCAGACGAAGGTATCAGTCTCTCAGTTCCTCTAATCTCACGATAGCATTCATTCATTCCGCAAACACCTCCTGAGCACCTACTGTACGCCAGGACCTGGGGTAGACACTGTGGGTTTGGAAACATTTCAGCACCTGCTCAGGCTCTAAAGGACAAGACAGTCATATACAAAGAAGTGCTAAGGGAGAATGGGGCAGTCGCCGCTCCCTCTGGGAAGCAGACCCAGAGGCAGAGTTGAGCATGCAGGGTGCCCTTGGGATCATCTGTGGAAGGGACGGGAGGAAGCAGGGTGGACAAAAGAAGACAGCAAGCTGCAATGTAGGCCTGTTGGTGGCCTCAGGGACACACAGGGAGCTCTGGTGCTAGAAGGCCCTTCAGAGTGAGGCGAGACAATGTCACCTGCTGCACTGACCAGTCATGGGGTGTGGGCCATCAGAAGGGGGCATGATTTGGGCAGTGGGGGGCACTTCCTGGGGAGCTGGATGGCACCCCAACATCTGGGACAAGTCTTTCGATTAGGGGTTTGGGGTGGTGTACTGCGGTGCCCACCACATCACCCAGCGTGCTCTGAGAGCAGTAAGGGAAGCAAGGAAATGCCCGGAAGAACGGTGAGGGCTTCACTGGAGAGTCTGAGAGGATGAGAAGAGATTTCGGGCAGCACATTCCCTTGAGCTACGGTGCCTATGGGTAAGTCTCGCCCGGCGGACTGCGGAGAGTGTGCTGCGGGGCAGGTGAGAGAACGTGATTCCCCCCTCACCAGCACAAAGGCCCGACTTCATCCCGGCTGTGTGAGGCCAGGGAGCTTCGGCTCATTCCATAAACACCACAAAGCATAACTATGTAGATAAGCAGTAAACTAAGGTGGCCAGAAAGAGATCAAATCATGATCAGCTGGTGAGCAATCCAATACAGGCTTTTAATCAGCAAATATTTAGTCTATGAATAAACACCAGTACCTGGCTGCCTCATTTCCTTCCGCACCAGCGAGGCTGCAGTGCATGTGGGGGCACTGGCTCGGGTTTCAGACCAGACAGAGCTGAACCAAGCCCAGCCTGAGCTGCTCCTTTTCTGTGCCATCTTAGCCCTGTCACTTCACCTCTCTGAGCTTCAGGTCCATCAAGTCCAGTAAGGCAGAGCTAACACCGCCTTCCCAGGACTGTGTGGCCTAGTGAACTAATGCATGTAAAACTGTGTCGTACGTGGTGAGCGCCTGGTACCACTTTGCTGCCTTGCACAACTCACCAGGGTGGCAGGGAGTGACCCCGCCTGCTTTAAGACCATGGCTGATCTCTCTCACTCATGAAAGACATGGTTACCACTACAGCAAACCCAAGGTCATCTTTTTAAAATGTTTTTTTTTTAAATATCTAGATTTTATTCATTTTTAGAGAGAGGGGAAGGGAGGGAGAAAGAGAGGGAGAGAAACATCAATGTGCAGTTGCTTCTCATGCATCCCCCACTGGGAACCTGGCCCGCAACCCAGGTATGTGCCCTGACTGGGAATCCAACCCACGACCCTTTGGTTCACAGGCCAGCGCTCAATCCACTGAGTCACACCAGCCAGGGCCCAAGGTCATCTTTATGTGTTCAGTCTGCTCAGACAAAGCTGTGACTGGTAATGAACAAGGACTGAGAAATAAGTGGCCTCAGTCTTTTCTCTTCTTGCTAGTCCTGAACTGGGGTGAGAGATGGTTGCTTAGCGACAGCGTTGATTCATCTATGGAGCCACAAGGCCCAAGTCTCCCCCTTTCCACTCGTGAAGGAACACCACCACCACCATGCTAATCAGGGCTCTTGTCTTTGAGGATGGTTTGTACAAAACTTGTTCCTAAAGGGGGGTTTATTCTGAGGTAAACTGGGGACATTCCTCTGACGGGAATTACCACCCAGATGAAAGAAGAGCCTTGAGAAAGGAGGGTGGGGATTGACAGGAGCAGCAACTTGGGGCTCCTGCCCACTCTTTTCATGGAGTGAATTATTCTGGAACAGAGGCCAAACAGATGACCAAAGAGAAGCCACACAAACAGGCCTCTGTTTCACACTTGGCAGGGAGCACCTAGGACTTCTTTTTCTCTTTTTAAGTCTCTCTAAGTCCCAGCCATTGTGCTGCCCCAGGACAGAGAGCTGGGCTCCTGGGCCTCCCCGAAGTGGGGGCAAGGCGGGTGAGTCAGAGCTCCTCGAACAGGACACCGGCAGTGTCCTGTGAGTAAGGAATTTCTGTTTCTATTGAGCTGGCCTCCCAAACTGTCTGGTCCCCTCCACTCCAAGAAGGAGGCATGCCATTTATTCCAACTGCTTTTGCAGTGAGGCCTCAACAGTCAGATTTTCTGTAAGACTGCAAGGAATGAGCTACAATGTTTTAAGAAAGCAAGGTTTCTTCGGTAAGTAGCTCCAAATGCTTTTCAAGGTGAAAAACAATGAAAGAAGTAGAGCCAGTCGGATCAGCCTGGCCAGTTTTAAATTCATTCACAGTGAAAGTTTACAATTAGATAACTCTTTTTAAGAGCAACTAACGGAAGAAGTCAACTTTCAGTGAACTTCTAGGTGCAAAAACACCATGAAGCATTCGATCGTGCAATAAAGCCCTGCGCTGAAGACAGGAAGATGTGAAGCACCCTGGGAGAGTCGGCCTGGGCCCGGCTGCTTTGTTCTCCGGCAGGCATGGGCATCTGAGGGGTTCACGTTTCCCCCACAGACGACTGTGCCCGGCAGATAGCAGTCTGATCACTCAGCACCAGGTGAGCTGCAACTGCTCTAAGGGTCACAGTTGCTGCTTGAGCCTTTTTTTTTTCTTTTAATGCCCAGCAGCCCAATATACAAAATCAAAGAATAGTCTGTGTCACGGGGTGATGGGCCTTTTCTAGTTTCCTTCTCCTGCAGTACAGAAATCCAAAATGCCTCCTTGTGGAAGTCCCTCCTCCCCTCCTTGGAAAGAAAGCTGTGGGAGCCAAAGATTTCTCTCTCTCTCTCTCTCTCTCTCTCTCTCAGCCAGAAGGAGAGCCCTGTCGACATACTGCTAAGGGAACTGGAAATGAGGAGGGTAAGGTAGAATTATTTAGTCCCAAAATTTAGAGATCTATCAGTTTGAGGTGTGGAAGGTTTGCAAACCCTATTAACCCTCAGGATCCATAACAAGAATAATCTGAGATCTCTCCCACACTGGCCCCAATCACTGGAGGGAAGGAAGGGAGGAATGCAGGTATCTGCTCTGACTCTTCTGGTTTTAGGGTGCAAGATATAGATATTTATTCAGAAGAATAAATCAAAAGAAATCAGAAATCAAAAGAATAGAGGTTCAGTATTAAGGGTACAGAAAAACCCAGGAAAAGAAACAAAGTATTTAGGAAATGTTCTCAGCAACTCTTTTTCTGTTGTTTTCCCTCCCATCATGCACTTTTCCTTGGTCCAGTCTTATTTTTGCCTCCATCTAGTGCTTACTTTGGGTTTTATCTCTTGTCACCCTTAATTTTGGATGTCACGACCATGGACCCTGCATGGTCCCAGCTTCATCCCTTTCTGGATGTGCCCCTTCTGGGTTCAGCTCCTGGTGCTAACTCATCCTCTCAATATTTTTAGTTGAAACTCCTGGGTGAGCTCATCACTTGGAGCTTGGTCATGTCAGACGCTGCTAGACAGACTCTACATGACCCTGGGTCAACGGCCCATCCCAGGCATTTCCTCTGGCAGGATGAGGAAGGAGGGAGGGAAAGAGGATCCTGCCTGGCTAAGGCAGGCCCTTCAGTAGAAGTACCTGAGGGTACGGTGTTTAATGGAGGTGACCAGTTGGCTCTGGCTGACCAGTTTTTGGCCATCTGTATTGGATAGGCAAGCATCTTGATAAATTATTCTATTGTGTGTGAAATCTGTTTCATGTTCAAGGAGACAGACACAGACAAACTGTGAAGTACTTTCAGTAGTCAGTGAATTGCAGGTATTTGTGAGGGACCGAACCTAAGCAACATTCCGGTTTGGGAGGTGACAGAAATTAATAGGCTTAGAAGGTTTCAGCTTTTGATGCAGGCATCCTGGTCCTATGAGAAAGAATTCTCTAGTTCTCCTCTGAATCCAAGGAACTTTGGGTAACTAAGAAGAGCTCTCTCTGGAAAAAGGAACTCTCATATATTGCTGGTAGGAATGTAAACTGGTACAGCCATTATGGAAAACAATATAGAGGTTTCTCAAAAATTCAGAATAGAGCTACCATATGGCCCAGCAACCCCTCTTCTGGGTATCTACCTGAAAAAAAAGTGAGGACATTTATTTGTAATGATCTATGTTCCCTTACATTCACTGTGACAGTGTTCACAGTGGACAAGATATGGAAACAACCAGTGTCCTTCGATAGATACTGGATAGAGAAGCTGTGGGACATACATACTATGGGAAACTACTCAGCCACAAGATGAAATACTGCCATTTGCAACAACATGGATGGATCTTGAGAATACCCTGCTAAGGGAGGTAAGTCAGATGGAAAAAGTTAAGAATCATATGGATTTCACTCGTATGTGGTATAAAACTGAAAACAACAAATGAACAAACAAGCAAACAAATGAAAATTCATAGACACAGACAATAGTGTGGTGGCTGGGGGAGGGGAAGTAGGGGGAGCTAGGAGAGGGTAAAGGGGGTCAAATGCATGGTGACAGAAGGAGATTTGACTTTGGGTGAAGAACACACAGTGCGATATACAGATGATATTACAGATTTGTACTATTGAAACCTATATAATTTTATTAACTACTGTCGCCCCCAATGCACTTAATTTAAAAATAAATAAAGAAGAGCTGTCTCTGGGCCAAGGTCAAGGGAGACGGACTGTCCAAGCCAGGGCTCTGACACAGCACGCCGTTGTGTGGGACAGCGGCGCCCGCTAAGAGTGGGCTGGAGGCCCTCCCCACCCTGCCGCTCCCCCCACCCAGCCGTGCCACACCCCTTCCTCAGATTGCTTCGTCTGATCCTGAAGGAAAGTTCCATTATGATTGTTTGTCCTTTTAGAAAAATCACGTTTGGGGACTTTAAGTCCCAGTCTCCCTATAAGAACTATACTCACACTCCTCAGCCTGACCCTAGAAAGGATCGCTGTGCTTTGTAAAGGAGGAAAACCTCATGCGTTTCTCCTCTCAACCCTCTGCTCTCCACTCTTCACTTCTGACATGCAGACACTTCCGTGCTGGTCCCCAAATGTGTGGGTTTTTCCCCCACACAACGAGAAACCCTCAGACACCAGCTGGGTGTCCTACAATTTAACTCAATGCTGACGTGCACTCCCTGGAGACAGTGTCAGAGCCCACAGGTAGAGAGCTCTGTCCCACACATCAGATGCCGATTTCAAGTCCAGATACCAATCTCAAGACCGGTAAGCTACAAATCGCAAGTTCCCACAATCCCCTCCTCAGATTCAATCAAGTTGCTGGAGTGGCTCACAGAGCTCAGGACGATAGTTTACTTAGAGTTTACTAGTTTTATTATGAAAGGATGTGAAAAAGAATACAGATTAACATCCAGATGGAAGAGATGTGTAAGGGCGAGATGCGTGGGAAGGGACATGCAACTTCCACGGCCTCTCTGAGCTCACCCGTCTCCCAGAACCTCCACGTGTTCCGTAGCCTGGAAGCTCTCCAAACCTTGTACTTTTGGGATTTGTATGAAAGCTTCATCATGTGGGCATGATCGGTCATTAACTGTATTTCCAGCCTCTCTCCCCTCTCTGGAGAATGGTGGGGGGTGGGGAGATGGTGAGCTAAAGATTCCAAGTTTGCACTCACGGCTGGGTCTTACTAGTGACCAGCACTCATTTAGGAGCCTCATTGGAACAAAAAATGCTCCTATCACCCAGGAAATTCCAAGGGATAGAGAAACTCTGTGTCAGGAACCAGGGTCAAGGACCCAAAAGTAGATCAAAAGTTGCTCCTAGTGCTCTTATCTCTTAGAAGGAAAGTGCAAGTGTTCCAGGAGCTCTTTGCCAGGAGCCAGGAGAAGAGACCAGCATATATTTTTTTCTATTATCTCACATTGTGCTTCTGACCAACTGGCTATAAATCAGCGATTCCCACAGCACTCTCCTTGGGTTCAATCATTTGCTAGAGCAGTTCACAGAAGTCAGGAAAACAATTTGCTTACTATATTAACAATTTATTATAAAAGGATATATCTCATGAACAGCCAGATGGAAGAAATGTGCAGGGCAAAGTACGTGAGAAGAGGCACGAAGCTTCCATGAACTCTCCAGGTGCACCACCACCCCCAGCATCTTCCTGTGCTCACCAACCTGGAAGCTCTCCAATCCCCATCCTTTTGGGCTTTTAGGAGGCTTCATTCCATAGGCATGATGGATACAATCATTAGCCATTGGTGATTAATTCACCTCCAGCCCCTCCCCTCCCTAAAATGGGAGGAGAGGGACAGAAAATTCCAACCTTCTGATCACATGATTGGTTCTCTTGACAACCAGCCCCTGTCACGGTTATCTAGGGGTTTTCCAAAAGTCATCCCACTAACAGAAACTCAGACAGAGCCAAAAGGGTTTGTTATGAACAATGAAAGACAACCATTTCCTACTTATCACTTTGAAGCTACTTCAGAAACTGGGGACAAATATAATTACAAAAAAATGCCTTTTTGTTCTAATCAATTGGGCAATTGCAAGAGATTTAGGAGCTGTGAGCCAGGAACTGTGTATATAAATCACACAATATATAAATCACAATCGCACACACATCTTGGCAGAAGAGAGAGATCAGTAAACTGTAAGGGACTGGCACGGCTGGGGGACCGAGGGTCCTGATCCCACAGTGGCCACCGGCCTGGGGTGGAGGTGGTGGGTCAGACTCAAGCCTGAGGAAGGACTGAGCTTCTGCCGGGAGAAGCTGATGACCAGATGTCCCACTGCCTCAGGGAGCCAGCTCCTTCTACCTGAACGGCCTTCCATTTAGGAGTGGCTCCTATCTATTTTATTATTGTTACTGTTTCTATTATTTAAAATAATCAATAGCAGCATTTAAACCTCCTCTTCAAAAAATTGATTTTTAAAACATTCATAACTAAATGAGCTCAAATGATACAAGAGCCTTGTCATTTCGACAAGACCGGAGTTACTAACTCTGTTTTACAAATTTGGAAACTGAGGCTCAGAGAGAATAAGAGCTGGTCTAAGGGAGGAAAAAAGTTTTATTTGACTCTCTCAGGGTTCCTGGTTGGGTTTGAAAATTAAACTGACGAAGACAATTAAGGAGAAAAACACACAACTTTATTTAACATAAGTTTTAGGTGACATGAAAAATCTGTGAGGAAACAGTCAAACTTGAGTGTTTTACACTAGTTTTAGCGAAGAGCGAACAGGACAGAACAGCACAGACAGGTGCAGTAAATCGGGGGAACTTAATGAGGCCTGTTTGTGCAGCTTGGTCTTGGTGCCCCTTCATCCTGGAAATGAGGATGCCCTTTCCTTTGCGTCCAGCCTCACAGGAGGGTTTCACAGCCTGCTTCAGGGGAGAAAAGTGGAGGAAAAGTCGGAGAGACCGTCTTCTTATTTCTGCCATTTTCTCACAGTCCTCCAGCTTAGAACACTCACTGTGCCGTGGTACACGGCACCGCAGGTGTTATGTTGCCAGGCAGTGCGTTCGGAACCCCGTCACTCACATCAAGCCCAAACAGAATCCTGGTATTTGAATCCTGATTTGAGGTCCAGGGCTATACAACTATACACTTCTATCTCCATTTTACTTGGTGCCTTATAGTTCATTACATAAGTTGAAGCTAAAAGCAAAGCTGGTAACAGTTTTACTTAAATCTAGTAGAAAGGAATACTTCTTTGGACTGTTAACCCATCATTAAATGAGGCTATAAAGAAAAAACAGTGCACAAAGCAACTTCTTACCTCTCATACATCGGAACACGAGACCCGCTGTATGAAGGATGTGCATACTGTGGTATACATAGTCACCTGTTTAAGGAGTGAAGATTAAACTCAAGAAACTTCCTGGCAAAAATATAGTGTCTTATTTGAAGGCATTTTGAAAAGATGCTCTTTAAAGTTTTACTAAGTTTCTTGGATATATAATAGTGCCTCAAATTATGTTTTAGTAACTTTCTTTTTTAAATTTTTTTATTTACTAATTTTAGAGAGAGAGGGAAAAAAACAGAGAGAGGCGGGAAAAACATTGATCTGTTGCTCCGCCCATTCATGCATTCATCGGTTCATTCTTGTACGTGCCCTGACCAGGGATCGAACCCACAACGTTGGTGTATCAGGACAATGCTCTAACCAACGGAGCTATTGGGCCAGGGCAGTAACTTGCACTATTGGTTAATAAAAACACATAGATTCAATATTTCCTTAAACATAATTTTTAATCAAGAAAACAATACACAGCTAACTTCATTTGGACATTTTTAAAGACTCAAGCATTTAAAACTCCCTTAACATATTTCTCCAGATGAGCTCAAGATATGTCCAGATCCCCACATCATCACTAGCATAAAACAACTTTAAAGCCAATTTTGTTCTCTCATTGAATAAATTATCAAAGTGAATCAATGAACACATTTGCTTTCCTTTCTTATTAAAAATCATGGAAAACCTTTGATCATTAACCAATCAGTACAAAAATAAAGAAGAAATACAATACTTAAAAAACTGCTCCATTTCAGTGCTCAGAAGGCCCTTTCTGTGGCTGTGTCCCAGCCTCTTTGCACCTGAATTGTTCCAATCTCTCTCTAAGATTAGACGACACTGCGGATGCTTAAGAAACCTCATAATCTCACGTGGTTAAGAAAATAAACAAAACCCATGCCTGCTGATCATTACCACTGCAACTTGCCATAAAAGAACCTGTATCTCCCCAAAATCTTCGATAAGAAAAGAATAGTTTAGCTGCCAGCTCACATGATCCCAGCAAGAGGGCATTTGTAATAACTCATCTGTCAAAAGTGTCCAGAATCCCTGTTACAGAAAGCCATAAATCATAAGCTTCCAAAAATCACAGACACTGATTGTGTTTACCAGGGATGTCATCATGGAAAATTTGGAAAAGTCTTAAAGAGTTTTCTCCCTACACAAGTTGTAAATGCAGAAAAGGCCAAAACCTAAGCGAGGGAATCGGACTGAAATCAGAAAAGATTTTGGCCAGTGCCTTCAGTTTCTTGCTTTCCATATATTATTAAAGGAAGCTATTTTAATGAAATGAAATATACAGAAAGGGTACTTATTATTGTTGGTATACAGGTTAATGAAT
Source organism: Micronycteris hirsuta (assembly GCA_004026765.1). Lineage (NCBI taxonomy): Eukaryota > Metazoa > Chordata > Mammalia > Chiroptera > Phyllostomidae > Micronycteris > Micronycteris hirsuta. Next base: position 71,282 of record PVJI01006148.1, read on the forward strand.
TTTTACAAAGAACACAGCTATGTAACCAGCACTCAAAACAAACAAAAACTGAGAATATCATCAAAAGACCCTTTTAAACCTAATCCTGCAAAAGGGAACTATCTTACTAGTTTGCCTGTTTCTGTGTTTTATATCAAAGGAAGCCCACAGTGTCTACCATTTAGCTCCCTTCATTCATGCTGATGAGCATCACTGTGCTGTTCGTTAGCAGTTGGCCATTCCTTCTGTGGTCACGCGTGCCTCTGTGTTGAAGACAGCTCGGATTATTCATTCTATTACTGACGGACATTTCACCTATACATAGTGAACCAAAGGTTATTCTCTGGTTTGGGAAGTTGTTAAAAAAAAAATCATGCCTATGAGAGAGACATTCAAAGTACTTTTATGCTAACCTAGATGAAGAAAAGGGAGGGGTCATTTCACTTACTTTGATTTCTAACTTTGTTCTGCTCTGCTTCGCCCGCCTGCCCCCAGACTCAAGAAAAAATTGTGAGTTATGCTTGTGAGACCGTAACTGTTACAAGAGTTCCAGAACATGAGGGAGAACCTGGGGTCTGCAGGTGTGGACACAGGAGTTTGCACATGTGTGTCAGCTTCAGAAATGCCTCTGGTTATCATCCTCTGTACATATTTCAGAGCAGCTGGGACACCTCACTGAAGCCCAAGTTATTGTGACTTCAGTCCCTAGCAACTCAGCACGTGTGACTATCCGACCACTTCCTACCCCCACTTCTCAAGAAAACCTATCAGGTCCTGGCAGATTTACCTTCTTATTTTCAATATAACTATGATCGAGACCCTCTCTAGCACATAGCTCATTACTGTTTCCCTTCTCCAAGGACCTGGCAATGACTCTGCTTAAAATCTCTTTTTAGAACTCGGAAATGCTGACGCTCCCTAGGGTTCCAATAACTTGAGGCAAAGCTGGCGCAGTTCCATACAGCCTCTGTTTATCTGGGTGTGATGGTTTAAATTATTCCTAAGTGCGAAAGGAAGCTCTTGAAATGTTACTCTCTGATGACCAGTACATAAATTCAAAGTCCCTTTGGGATCTAAAAAAACAGGAGTGCTCGCTTGAGGGAAGGAGGCTGGGAAAACAGAAGGAAGGGTAGCGTTTAGATTCATTAGTTTGGAAAGACTTTTCAAATAGTTCTATCCGTATCAACAACCAATTTATGTTTCATTTTTGGGCATGGCTTTGGAGAAATTATATGTATATTCTCAAAGACTTTAGGTAGTATTTTATAAAGAACATACTACTGCTGATAAGCACAAATGTACAAGATGATGACTAAACATTTTTTTAAAGAATTGAGGCTTTTAATTATATTTTTTCTTTTCTCTGCTTTGACTACAAATATCTTTTTGTTTTTACAAAAGCACTCAAATACCACCATACAACAAGAAGGCGGCCTTCTATCTGTAAGCTAAGGTGATTTCGTTTCTAAAAGCACATCTGGAAGACAAGTTAATAACCTGTGCCCAGGTTCAAGAACGTCCTACTCTCCTGATAAAGTTCATAAGGAGGCTTAAAGAACAAAAAATGTGATAATAATATTTTAAATAATTATAATGTTAAAGATAATTTTAAAAATATAATAATAATTATAGTGTACTCTGTGAATCCTGAAAAAAATGAAAGACACAGAGAGTTCTCCTTCCTGCCCAAGAGGCTGGTTCTCCAAGCCAACCTTTCCAGTTGACTATGGTGCCAGTCATTGTGCACTTCAATCAATGCATTTGCAAAATTATTCTTCACAATGACTCTATGAGGTAGGCAATAGTATTCCCCCCATTTTACAGATGAGGAAACTGGGCTTAGAGAGGTTAGCACCTTGCCAAAGTTCCAAGGTGTTGAGTGACAAAGCTAGAACTTGAATCTGGCTGTGGCCTGCGGCCCAGGCCTCACCCGCGGCTCTTGTCCACCACCCTCGCCATACAAGCTGCCTGTGAACACAGAGGCACCGCCAGGCCCAGGACAGCCAAAGGGCCAAACTGCTAACTCCGAAGGTCAGGACAACTCCCATTGGATTTATTGAAAATAGTGTAATGTAGTTCTCCAACAATTTAGCGACAATGTCAGTATTAAAATTTGGATTTGGCTTTGCCTCATTGTTTAAGCAGGTGACATGAAGATAATTTCACTTAGAGAACAGGACTGTTGTGTCCACAGAAGGTCTACTCGTGCTTCTAGGTGCTGGGAAGAGGGAAGATAACAAAACGTGGTTCCCACATCAAAACACAAAAGCACGAGACGACTGCGTCTGTGACAGCCGGCAGAGGGTGGCTTTGCCCCTTGAGCCTGCATTTAAGGAGAAGCCCTGGTCAATCTCCTTCGGGGTCCACAGTGGACTAAAATGCTAAAGTGAGTTCTTTCCTACCACATGTGAGGTGTTCATGAATAACACCATCAAAGGACGGTATAAGAATGCAACTATTTGTTTCCTTGAAAGGTTCATTTGCAAGTTTTCTGAGTGAACTGTAGGGTTAATTCTTTCCCCCAAAACTTTTACTATGTGTGTGTACCTCTCTTCTCCCATCTTTACAGCTAGAGCAGGCTGTGCTAAAATCAAGGTCACACTCAAGGTCACCATCAAGATGCTTTGGTACCAGCACGGGGATTTGAACTCTGGCTTCAAGGTTCGTCTGGCAGCTCCTGTTCTGGGAGGGGCTTACAGAGGGTGTATGATGGTACAGGAGCGTAAAGGGCAAGGGACAGGAATATGCACATCAATGAGAATGTTCACAAAGAACCTCCTCACTGTGTGTTACACTCACCAGTACAGCTGGTGTTTTCTGTAAGAAGGGGAAGAAGCGACCAGAGCAGGCTCGCACGGAGGAAACGCCGTGTCAGGACACAACAAGAAGGTGGCCCACTATCTACAAGCCGAGGAGAAATGCCATAGGAAGAACCAAACCTGCTGGTGTCTTGATCTTGGACTTCAAACACCAGAACTGTGAGAGAATACATTTCTTTGATTTAAGCCGCCCGTCCTGTGGTATTTTGTACGGCAGTCCGAGCTAACAGATAGACGAGGAGGGCCCACAGCGAGGGAGCTGCTGAAGACCGCTTGTACCCCGGGCCCAGTGGCCCCAGGCTTGCCTGGGCTCAGGACAGTGGGGGCAGACAAGAGTTGAACCTTAACCAGGCCTTTTCACGTTCAGCAGGCCCATGCCGAAACAAACAAGCAAAACAAGATAAATAATGAAGAAAGTTGTAGATAGCCATGGACAGTCTTTTCTGTGACCTGTTTTAATTGCCCTGTTTCCTTGATAGTTGGTTTTATATGAACAAACATTTGTCTCAGAAAACTCGCTGCTTGAAAACTTATAATCTAAACTATTTGGGGCTTCAGATTGTCAATGTTTTGAAAATAATAGTTTATGTCAAGGAAAGGTTAAATTCCACTGAAATGACAGAGTAAGGACCTGTGAAAGCCGTCCCCCTAAAACCAGAATGCTGGCAAAACTCGTCAGAGTTAAGTTTTTCAGAGTCTGGAGATGGATCAAAGGCTTGTGGCCCTCTGAGGAGAGTTCATTCGAGAGAAAAAAGGCTGAATCTCAGCGAGAGCAGCAAGATGTGTGACTTTGCGACTTGCTCCATCTCCATTTCCCCTCCCCCACTGAGCAACCTTGCTGACCAACAGGCACCATGAGATGCAGCAGCCACTGCGGGGAGAGCAAGCTGGGGCTGGGGCTCCTTCAAAGCCCTCTTCCCAGGGAACTGTCATTATACAACATATCCGGTGGTTCTTGAACACCCCATTCACAAAGGGATCTTTATTTGAACCGACATGGTGCTCTCCCACTGCGAGAGCAGGACATGAGTCCAAGAAATCACAGCTAAGGTGATGGATAACAGCTGGGTCAGACATCAGGCTAAGCAAAGAGCCTAAAAGAAAAAGTTGGGAAATGCAGTGTCTGTAGGGAGCTTTGAAAACCTTTGGCATATTTCTGGGAATCTAAAAGGCTGCATGCCTGCTTTGAAAAACTTTGACATATTTCTGGGAATCTAGGAGGCAGATGACTGCCCAGGGCTATGCAGATGCCCAGGAAAGGCCTGAGAAGGCCCTGCATCCCCACCTCCGCTGGCCTCGAGGCTCTGCATAAGCAGGAAGGGAGGCTAAGGAGACCGCCTGCCGAGTGCTGCACGGGAGGTGGGGGGGGCCTGAACACTCACACAGAGCTCCGCAGCACGGCCCGTGAGGCTCACTGGTACCAAGTTTTAGACAAATTTCTGTCCATTTATTAGCTGCCCACTGAGCCAAATAAGCAGAGACTTTAATAGCCACACATGACAAAGTATGCAGACTCTACAGAAAAATCGCTAGAAAAAAAGCACCAACACATCGGGGGAGTGGAAAGAATCTAATTCCTGGAGTTATCGCATTATATTTTTTACATATCCAGTTTTCAACAAAAACTTCTGAAACATGCAGAGAAACAAGAAGGTATGGCCCATACCGAGGGGGAGAAAATCAGTCACTAGAAATTGTCCCTGAGGGAGCCCAGATGTGGGACTTACTAGACAAAAAAAATTAAATTAGCTATTTTAAATAGGTGTAAAGGACCAGAGAAAACCACGTCTGAAACACTGGAGGAAAGTATGAGAAGGCTGTCTTGTCAATAAAGAGAAATTATCTTTAGAAAGAACCAAATAGAAACTCTGGAGCTGAAAAGCAGAATGACTGAAATGAAAAGCAGACCGGCGGAGGAAGTAAAACCCGTGCAGAAAGGCAGCTCCTCACTGCAGACGCTGTCTTTAGTAGTTCCTTGATGCGCGGTGGCTGGAAGAGCCAGCAAGGCGGCTATGTTTCCTAACGGCACCAGCGGCCCCGAGTGGTTCTCAGCAGCTCGCTTTGGAGTAATGGAGGGCCTATTACGTGTCAGGCACTGTCTGATGTCACAAAATAGAGAAACAGAGGTTTGGCTGGATCTGTCTTAACGGAAAGCTGCCCTCATGGACCTGTAAGTCCGAGCAAGCTCTCTCTTTCAGGCATTTCCATTTCTGAATGACTCAGGTCTCTCTGGACAGTTTCTCCCACTAACCATCTTCACACCTAGCCTGACTTACCTGTTCATTCAACACCTGTGTTGTGCCATGTGTTGGAGATACAGTGGGGAACAAGGCAGAAGCAAGAACGGACCTGTAATGTGCAATGCCATGCAGTATAGGTGATGTGATGTCAGGGGATGAAGGTCCTAGGAAGAAAAACAAAACAAGGGTAGAGGGTGGGGCGCTTTTAAGAAAGGTGTCAGGAAAGAGCTTTGGGAAGGTGTCATATGAACAGAAACCTAAATAAAATGCAAAGGCCAGAGGAAGGAGAGTTCTAGGAGGAGGGAGCAACTACAAAAGCCGAGGTGGGGATGGGCTAGGCCTGAAGGGTTCATAAGAAGGCCAGTGTGAGTGCGGGCTCTTCTTCCAACCGCGCCTTGGACTCACCTGCCCTTCTATGCCTTCCACCACACCCTGCATTCTTACTTGCAGCACTCACATTCATGTTATTTTAGGAATCTTTATTCTTCTTGCCCCAAGTCCATCCCACACGATTCATCCTAAACCCCCAAGCCCTAAACCGCTAGAATAATTTGTCCAGAACAATCTCATCACATCGCCTCACAAGCAAGGAGCTCTGCTGGCTCCCTCCTGCAGCTAAGGCCTTCCGTTCCTCCACGGGTGTCTGCTGGACTCCTAGTACGTCTCAGACACTCCTCTAGGCCCTGCGTACACACCAGTGCACAATGAACACCAGGTTCCTGCTCTCACAGAGCCTATGTCCTTGAGGAATAGGACAGACACTGCACAAATGAACAAACAAGTGTCAAGGTAAGTTCCCATGATGATAAGTGCCAAGGAGATCACTTACAGAAAGGGAGACAGTGGGGGTAACCTAAGGTGCTCCGAGACGGTCTAGAAAATCTGGGGCCATGGTCTGTTCCAGGAAAATCTGGGGCCATGGTCTGTCCCTCCCATGGGGCCCTTCACAGGCTGGCTCCACACAGCCCGTCCTTTGGGAAGTCTCCCCAGCACAGCAGCAAAACAGGCCACCCCTCCTCCGAGTGACTAAAGCACAGCGTCCATACTTTCATTTGAGTGCTTGTCAAAGAGTCAAGTTTGTCTTCCTCCAAAAGATGATGAGTCCAGGCAGTACAAGAACCCAACCTAATTTGTGTTAGGCTGCCTGGAGCGCTGTCAATCACTGATAACTACCTGTGGGATGGAAGTGAATGCTTAGTGTCCTGATCGGGCAGGTGGAGTCATCCACTGCTGAGCAATAACCCAGCCTTCACTCACACTCCTGGGTTTGGTTGCGCCGGCGTCATGGCTGCTCCTGTCCGCTTCTGGGTAAAACTGGACAAAGTGCACAAACTTTTGTAAGTCAATGTCACATGAATATAAAATTCTGAACACAAATTATTGTTTGCCTAGTTAGAATAACTTTCCTCTCAAGAATGAACATGGTTTAACTTCTGGATTAAAATTGTTGATAGTTTAAACTTTTGAAATTGATATTGACATGACAGTGACTTGTGAAAAATGCTTCATCTTGATTTAGCAGTTTTTTGTTGTTTTTTTTTAAGATTTTATTTATTTATTTTTAGAGAGAGGGGAAGGGAGGGAGACAGAGAGGGAGAGAAACAGCAATGTATGGTTGCCTCTCACATGGCCCTCACTGGGGACCTGGCCCGCAACTCAAGGCATGTGCCCTGACTGGGAATCGAACCGGGACCCTTTGGTTCCCAGCCCGCACTCAATCCACTGAACTACACCACCCAGGGCTTTGATTGAGTAGTTTTATTTAAAGATGTTTTTTATAAACCTGTCACTGATCTAGCCATTCTATTAATATTATTAATAACTAATATGTTAGGCACTTCTGTGTACTAGGTACCATACATATTCCTGCGTATACCAGGACGAATAAAATATACACATTCCATTGCCCTTGTGAAGTTTACAGTCTTGTCAGGGATACAGGTAATTAACAAGAAAACAAACACATGTATAATTACTGCTTGTGATACTTGCTATTGACGGAACAAACAGTATACAGGATAACAAATGACAGGCAGCATTTTGTGTGATGTGGGCAGGGAGCACATTTAAACCTTGACTCAGCTGTGCAGAAAAGGAGTGGATCTCACAGCCCTTAACACATTCCGAACAATTTACTCAATTCTGAAACGTGGTTTCCAATGTCCTGTGGCCATTCTATTTTCCTACTTCCTTATAAAAATCCTTTGTCTTCCCATTCATTAGAATTCACTGTGTGTTTCTAGGCTATTACATCGTTGTGGAATAAGCCTACTTCCCAAAGAGACGACGCTCTGTTCTGCTCCCTGAAATGTACTCTCGGTCATTTGTTTCACCGGTTACGAGACAGCATTCGTGGCTGTGTTTCCTGATGACGCTGTTCCGTCTGAGCAGTTCCACGTGTGCAGCTTCCTCTGCGCTCACACGGGTCCGACCCCACAACCACACATCAGAAGCCCTTTGGGTCGGCAGTTCCCCCAGCTAGAACGCGGTGCCTGTAGAATGTCTGGGGGGCGTGCAGGGTGGGGCCTGGCGACCGCGTCAGCTCCCGGGCCACAGGCCGCACTCTGCCCCCACCCAGAGACTCTGCAGATTTGTGCTGAAGGCCCTGTGGGGGACCACGGGAAAGTGTAGGTTAATTACGGCAGATTCTTCACGCCCTCACAGAGGTAATTACAGGAGTGCTTACGAGTTCAATTAGATGGTTCATTCAGAAACAGCAACCCTAACCCTCTCAGAAGGAGGACGAAGAAAACACAGGAGCACAAGAAGCACAAAGCAGCTGCTAAGGGCTGTGCCTGTGCACACCCAACCCAGCCAGCCAGGGAGCTTGTTGCAAATGCCAGTGACATAAAAGCAAATGTGGGGCGTCCCTCCCTGCATTCCTGAAGGAAATGTGCACATAGTAATAAAGAGAAGGACAATCAGATAGTCACAGGACAGGAGTTTTCTGACAGGGTTTACTGACCTGGTTTTAAGCAATTGGAGGCACTAGGAGCCACTAGCAAAGAAACAAATCTAGGATTGTTGAACAACTGTCAATTTATGATTTATCAAATAAAAACAATGTGTGCCTGCTCTGGGCCTGCAAAAGGGGAGAAATGATAAGAAAAGCAATAAAGGAGTCAGGCAGGGAGACCTCAAGTGGGGCTGACTGACTTAGATGAGTGGCCATTGAACTTCTGTTCAGACAAGTTATTTACCACTGGGGAAAACAATCGCTCGATTCTAAGATCGAACTCAAACAAGGACCTTAGGTGTAAATCTATCATTGTTATGAAAGCCTGTAATTCCCACAAGCATTTCGCACCAAGGTTGGATTTTTCCTTTATTCATTCACCGAGATGTGCTGAGCACCTACTATGTGGCAGATACTATTGCTGCTGGGTCTTCAGTGCCTCCAAAGGAAACAGAGGAAGTGCCTCATAGACCTCACATGGCACTGGTGGGGAAGGGGGTCTGGGGGAGACAGGAAATAGACTAACAAACAAGCACGTGCTATGAAAAGCACTAAAGCGGGTGACAGGGAGTGAAGGGGCAGGGTGATGAGAAGGGGGCCTTAAGAGAAACCCTGTTTAAGGGCTATTATATCCAGTGGTCAAAGAAGGCCACTCTGATAAGTGACCCTGTGCAGAAAGTACAGGGAGATGTGGGGGAGAAGGTTATAGGCAGAAGAAGAGAAGCAAGCACAAAGTCCCTGGGGCAGGAGTGCACTTGGCACTACAAGGAATAGCAACGAGATCACATGGCTGAGCAAACGCAGAGAGACCAGAAGGAGATGAGACCAGAGATGTAGGCAGAGGCTACGCAAGGACTGGGATGGGGGCTGTGGAAAAGCATTGAGCAGAGACGTGATGTCTCTAACTTAGACTTTAAAGAGCTTACTCTGGCTCTGTGTGCAAAATAGAGTGGAAGCTGGAATACCCCAGGGAGGAGACTGGGGTGACAGACTAACGGTGCGTTATTAACATGAGCTTCATCAGCCATACTAGGATGCCCAGACCAAAGCAAGTTAAAAACGAGTTCCTTGAGCCCCGCTGGTGTAGCTCAGTGGATTGAGCACGGGCTGGGAACCAGAGGGTCCCGGTTTGATTCCCAGTCGGGGCACATACCTGGGTTGCAGGCCGGGTCCCCAGTGAGGGCCATGTGAGAGGCAACCATACATTGCTCTTTCTCCCTCCCTTCTCCTCTCTCTGAAAATAAATAAATAAAATCTTTAAAAAAAAAAAAAAAAACGAGTTCCTTGAGTCACCCTGGCTGGTGTGACTTAGTGGAAGGAGCGCAGGCCTGCGAACCAAAGGGTCATCAGATTGATTCCCAGTCAGGGCACATGCCTGGGTTGGGGGCCAGGTCCCCAATATGAGGTGTCTCTCTCCCTCTTTCTTCTACCCTTTGCCTCTCTCTAAAAATAAATAAATAAAATCTTTTTTAAAAAGATGAGTTCCTTGAGTCAAATTATAAAACCATAGCATTTTAATTAATCAGAAAGTTTGGGGGATGAAACTGTTTCATGACTGCACCGCCCAGTATATCAGCCACTAGCCTCCGGTGTCTCTTGAGACATTGAAGTGCAGCTGGTCTGAATTGAGATGTTCTGTAAGTACACATTGCATTGAGTTCTGAGGACACAGTACTAAAAACAAAAACCAGAATGTGAAATACATCATTAATACTTTTACCCTGATTATATATCAAAATGATAATGTATTGATATTTTGGGTTAGGTAAAACAGACTCTGTCTCTCCTCAGATCCTTTATTACATACAGCACGCATGTGCATTTTATTCCGTATTGTATTCTTTTCTAGCAAAAGCCTAACTTCAATAAGATGACCAGAACTTATATTTCTTTCTTTATACACTACAGGGCCCAGTAGCCTGTTCGTCACACCATATGTTCTTTGAAAATGCTTGACGTTGTATCAAAAGGAAGGTCGTGGATGCTAAGCTGTTGGCAAGCTGCTCGCAGAATTATTGAGAACCAGTTCGTCTTAATACATTTGTGTATTAATCATTCATGGAGAAACCGAGAGACCAGTTGCAATAAAAAGCATGACATGGCTTCTCTTCTCAAAGGAGTTAATTTGGCAAAGTAACGATAAAGGAAAGCAATCTCATTTTTAAGATAGGACCACATTTTCCAAATGAAGTCAAAGCCTTGGATAAGAGGCTCTTCCTTTTTCTCCCGCTACCTCTCGTCCCCACCGCCTGCTGCTCCGGGTCCCTGCGAGAGAGTTTAGTGCTGTCCGTGATGGGTGCGCCAGGCTCGCCCTAGGGCTCCCGGAACCCAGACTCAAGGACTAAGATGTGTCTTCACAATGGGGGGGGGGGGGCAAGTGCCCATCAGGACCAGAAACCACACTCTTAAAATGAATGTCACCTGTTTCTTTTCACCCGTTTTCCTCCACAGTTTATATTTTACTAGAACATGACCAAAGTAGATAGAAAAATCTGTTCACTGTTTACTTTTTTCAATGTGGTTGCTAGAAAATTTTAAATCACATATGTAGCTCACACTTGTGGCTGACACTGTATTTCTATTGGACAGCACTGGTCTTATAAACTGAATTATACAAAGAAATCCTTTGTTATTTCCAGACTTACTGAAAATTTTTCTAAAATGTATTGTCTGTCTTCAGATTTTAATAAACGAAGTTATGCCAAGCATAGTTAATGTAACTGAATTCAGTTAATATGTGTCAGTGACTCTGCATCACTAAAGCTTCGTTCTGAACATTTCTCAGCAGCCCCGTGGTCGTGAAGATGGTGAAATGGTTCTCCCACGCTGGCCTTGTCCTGGCAGGGGCCCCTGGCCTGGGGTCTTCAGCTTCACAGGTTCAGAACATGCACTTGATAAACTTCCTGGCTGAGATCTTAGGGACACTTTCTTCACGACTTGGTATGAGAACAGTGACTTTCCAGAAGAACAGGTTTTTCTGGGTCATTCTGTCTGGTATCTTGCTAATTCAGCTTTTCACCTCCCTAAGGTGTGTATGTCTTGGGTTGGACCCCAAACCTAGACAGGACAGGGGAAGCTCCTGGGTGAGTCTACCACACCGGGTCCGGGAGGCTCAAAAGGCGAGGGATTCACACAAGTGAGGCTACGGTTTGGAAACAGGCCGGGAGGCCTCCCAAGGGCAGCCGCTGGCGTGGTTACCTCCGGCCGCACCTTCCCAATCCTAAGGTGACTTTCCAACATCTCACTTCCCTGGAATGACCAAACGCCTGGGGAATAAGTTGAATTGTTCAAGTTCACTAGGGGTGGCCATACACATGTAAAGGGCAACTCAGCCTTTTAGGAAGGCTAATTTTTTCCTAATTTATAGGAAGAAACGAATTGCTTGGGATCAGAATGTTTGGGTCACAGAGTCCCTTTGCTCTGCTCCCTGTGAGAGAGGCTGCTCTGCTCAGGAGAGCGGTCCATCGGGATTTGGGGGCTGCTTGACAGGCAATGGCAGGGACTAGAGGAGATAGAAGGGCATCCCAAACCTTTGAAAAAGGGAAAAATAGACACCCTCTGAAGAGTTAAACCAGCAAGTCAAATCACCCAAGTGATCAGAGAAGAGCCATTTGTACAGGTAAACTTGGAGTGAGCACTCGAGATCTATTCATGTTCTGTATGCATGTCTAACCTAAGAGTCAGTAAGACAGAATGATTCCAGAGCAAGACTTGCTTGAAGTATTAGCATATTTCACAGAGGAATGTGCTAATAAACCATAGAAGCAGAAAAGAGCTGTTTCAGAAACAAACTTTAGCACATCCCACGACACTAGAGGGTGTCCTGAGTGGAGGGGGTCCAGAGGTCAACGAGAGCTTAGCATTCCCAGCTGTGGAGAGGATGCACCCAGCTGTCAGAGCCGGGCCACCCAACAGCTGTGTCCTAGAACTGTGTTCCCTGGTTCTGAATCCAGTATCCGTAAATTGATGATTTGGCCTCCTGTGCAACTTTTCAATGGGAAAGACCGTGCTAGTGAGCTCAGCTTGATTATCTAGTCTGCCTACAAGTTATATTTTTCCAGCTTGGTAAATTCATTGGACTTATGGTTGGAGATAGTTATCTCTCATGGGATTTTTTTCAGCATAGAATTCATTCATAGAATGAAGCACATAAATGAATTGTGTTTCCAAGGCTACAAGACTTACTCAAGTGGCAAATTCACTAAGTCCAGCTAGTGTATTCCTTCTATTGAGAGCCCTCTGTGTTATTAAATTCCACTGCCTTCCAATACATTCTTCAACAGTGAACATAAAGAATCATGTTCTAATCTGGCTAAGATGCCCAACTTGGAATCTGCAAATCCAATCAGCTAACCATAGCTCTGCACTTTGGAGAGCTGTGTAGGCTGCTTGTGTGGGAAGGGGAAAACAGTGAGCTGAAGTTCCACTCAGGAGAATCGAGAGTGCTTGATGGGCAGATTGCAGAAGTACAAAGGCTCAGCTGAGTGTTGTCTATTTTATTTCCATTTTGAGTACAGGCCATGAGAGTAAACAGGTAACCATACAGGTTCTATAAGGCCAATCAGTAAAATGTTCAGACCAGGGAAGAAAGCTGAAAAGAGACGCTAAGTATATTGATCACATCTATTCTAAATAAGGGTGATTTCACTTGCGTCTCATGGTATTCTCATTAGGAAATTCTGTGCTTCTTAATCTCAGAATATCTCAGTCCTTAAATCTGCAATAGCTCATTAAAACAGCTGTGCTCCAGATTCCTTCCTAATCATGCTTTCAAATCTATGCAAACCAGAACTCAGTAGGGTGGTTTAAGATGAGGACTCCTCCTCCCCACATTCCCTGCTCATCTACCTGGGTTTGCTTTCTAGAAGATCATCTTATGAACTGACTGGTTTACATTTTTCCTGTTAAGTAGTTAAAGCAATGGCCAAAAATATTTAACAGAATGAATAAACAAAATTAAGTTAATGGTATAGTTTTAGTTTGTCCATTCCCCCAAATGGCAGAAATCAGTTCCCTTCAACAGAGCTCATAGCACTCTGATGTGAGTGCTATGATACGGTGCCCTCCAGCTCAGAGTTCAGTCAGGCCGGAACTTAGACTACATCTTATAATGGAAAACACCTGTCTAGACCCTCAAGGTCAGACATTCGGGACCTGTATTCCTGTCAACACCATCCAATATTTACCAGGTGTGAACTCAGAACTATGCAAAGGTAGGTATTCCTAATCTTTTCCCTTTCATACCCTACTTTCAGAGACTAAGCCATCAAACGTGTTTAATAAACAGGCAAGATGAGTAAACAGAAAAGAAATAAATTAAGGAGGTTGATATTTTAGTAGAAACATCTGCTCTGACCTGGCGGCTCAGTTGGTTGGAGCACTGTCCCATACACTGAAAGGATGTGAGTTTGATTCCTGGTCAGGGCACATACCTAGGTTTTGGGTTCAATCCCTGGTCAGGGAGCATGCAGGAGGCAACTGATAGATGCTTCTCTTCTCTCTCTCCTCTTCCCTCCTTCACTTTCTCCCACTTTCTCTCTCTCTAAAAGCAATTAAAAGATGTCCCAGGGTGAAGATTAAAAAAAAAAAAAGAAAGAAAACAGAGTTATTGTGTTCCTGCAAATGTCTTATGTTCTGGGTTACTTGTGAACATCCCTGGAACTGGATGGGCGTGGGCTTTGAGCTCTCATAGACCTTACATAACAGGAGTTGCATTACATACCAGTGAGCTGATAGGAAAGAAGAGCCAGCTCTCAGCAGCCAAGTCTTAGATTTTGGGGCTGACAGACAAGCCTTTTTCTCTGAGCAACTACCTCAGGTAAAGCCTTATTTCCATTTGATGTCAGAAAAAAAATAAGATTAAAAAAATGAAGTAATTTTCCCAAACTTACACAGCTTAGGTGATGCAAAGCTGGGATTCAAACCCAAGGGCCATGCTCTTTCCAATGAGCCTCATCAGCCCAAACCTGCAGCCCTGAGTCATCTGCCAGGTATCTGGGAATATCTACCCTGAACCTGGCTTCGGATGCACACAGGCATCCACAGCTGAGGGGCAATACGGCTTTTGGCACAGGTACAAGGCAGCCTAGCATTGAGTGAGTGACAAGTCAGGTACCATACCTACGTCCAGGCTTGGAGGACAAGCAAAACCATTGTCAAGGGGGTGATCCAGTCTCTTCAATCAGGGACTTCTTAAATAATTGCTCCAAAAGGAGTAGAAATTAAACATTCTTTAGCATGCAAAGAGTATTTGGACATAATAGTCATTAGTGACATAATGCACTTATACCTTACCAGCCATTCCAGGATTTCAGAGATCTTCCACAAACAACTGATTATGACATTATCTTATGAGGTAGGTGTTTCATTCCCCAGAGCCGTCAGAAGGAAATTGAAGAGCTCACATGAAGTCAGCAGTAGTATTTGCAAGCTGTATCTATTAGAGTCTAGTCAGAAGCCAGAAATCTCTCTAGGTTTCTCAACCAGAGTGGATTTAATCCAGAGAACCAGTTACAGAAGGAACGAAAGAGCTGAGAAACCAAAGAGGACGCAGGGGAGCAATCTCAAGAGGAACAAAGCAGATTCCGCTACTATCCCCAGGGATGGAGGGAAAACAGGTGATGCTGCCAGGACCCAGGGTAGGACTGCCTCGCTGGGTCCATGGATGAGGTAAGGTCAACAGTGGGCATGCTGACCAGAGTGAAGGCTGGAGATGGAGAGAAATACCCTGGCTACTCCCTTCCTCTTTCCCTCCAGTCTCGTACCAGTTCCTCTTCCCAATGACTGAACTTAGAAGTTGGAAGGCAAGGGAGCCTGGGAAATGCATTTCCCTACCATATAGGGCTGGACAGAGAAGGACCAATCTTGAATCTAAGGGCAAATATACACTATGCACAAATCAATAATATGGCGGCGAACAGGCTGCAAACGTGGCAATGAGCAGGATGGGGTGGAGAAAAGAGAGACTGGAATTATTACTGTAGGCCACCGATTAAAGGGGTAGGTAGCATGCAAAGACCTTCTTCTGCTCATCCCGCACAAAAGTGATTGTCAAATATATTATAGCGCTTTTAGGAAAGTGAGGAGGAAGGCCATAATAATGGGCTAAAATCCAGGAAGCATAAACTCCAAGGAAGTATGAAAGAACTTTGCATGCTTGCTTTGCAAACACTTTATTATAATAAAGCTGGTCTAGAAGGATGCAGACTGAAGGCAGCAGCTGACTGAGGTGCAGCAGCTGAAGCAGGACAGAGGCAGCCCCAGCTCTAGCGGAGGGTGGGAAACTGTACATGGGGACACCCACACGTCTAAGTCCAGGATGGTGGGGAGCAATGCACAGGCTGCAGCTACGCAAGGCCCTCCTGTCCCTGGAATGGGTGGCCATCACTTATTCACTCACTTCACAGACATTCACTGAACTCCTGCCATGTGCCTCTGCAGTGTACCAGGCACTATTCTGAGACTGCATGAAAACACAGACAGATAGTAGGAACATCCAACCCCTGTATAAGCCAAAGCAGTACAGTCCACCCATCTGGAGGAGAGGGAGATAAGGCGTGTCCTGGCAGGGTATGGGATGAGAGAATACTCACCCTCCTTCTGTTATTCCTAGTTCTGGGCGACACATTAATGGCAGTTAAACGTGCAATAGGGACAGACATATCTGCTTCATTAATAGAGATATTACTATAAGGAACAATGATATTGTCCCCTAGTTCAACTAAACACATATTTATTGTGTGACAATTCAATACCTAGAGCTGGACCTACAGCAATAAACATTTTCTTTAAAAACCACTAGCCCTACCCTCAGCATCGCAGGAATGGCTAATTCATCAAATTTCAAATCTGGAAATTGCTGATAGAGACCTGAGTCCTCCACAGGTTCATGGAGACTGTGGAGAATGGTCCCCCACCAGGGCCAAGGGGTGAGGGTACCGATCAGGGGCAAGTGAAGACAACCTGAGGCAGCTGCTGTCCTCCAGTGACCATGTTTGTGGGTTGATTTTCAACAAAAAAAAAGCCTTTTTTATTTTGCCTGACATAAAGAAGCTTAGTGCTTTCTTCAGCAGTATATATAGTAGAAAAATAGAAGGTTAGCAGGAAGCATTTTCATATATTTTTTTAAGCTTTTATTTATTTATTTTTAGAGAGGGGAACGGAGAGAGAAAGAGACGGAGAGACACATCAATGTGTGGTTGCCTCTCACACACCCCCTACTGGGGACCTGGCCTGCAATCCAGGCATGTGCCCTGACTGGGAATCGAACCAGCAACCCTTCGATTCACAGGCCAGCACTCAATTCATGGAGCCACACCAGCCAGGGTACATTTTCATATTTTTGTGAATAGGTGAAGCACAGAGGACTTTGAGGGCTCTGTATGATACCCTAATAATGGAAACATGTCCTTATACATGTGTCCAAACCCATAGAATGCACACCAGGAGTGAGCAGGAATGTCATGGGGACAGGCAGTGCATGTGTGGAGTGCAGGAAACACATGGGAAATCTTTGCACCTTCCACTCAATTTTGCCATAACCCTAAAACTGCTCTTTTAAAAAAAGCCTTAATTTTAAAAGAATGACCAAAAAAAGCACAATGTTTCAACAAGATAGCAGCTGAGTAAACTCCCTAGAATAGCCAGCCAGACAGGATTCAGGCCTCTGAGCGGCTCTGCGAGGGCCTGAGGCAGTTACATGGAGGCCTCCCAGTCTCTCTCCCCGCCCACTGAAAGGGGCAGGAACTGGACCCCAGTATATTTTAGTCTGATTTGCTCCTTTATAATAAAGATTTGCAGAAAACATCTAAATAATTTAACTAGTCCAGTACGATAATTTACATTTTGATTTGTTAATAATTAGGGAGAAAGATACATCTGATCTGAACAAGTTTCTTAGATTGTTAGTCTTTTTTGTTTTTCTACTGTTTCCTATAGCTTCATAAAGAAAAATTCATTATTCAAGCTACTCTTTCTCTTGCTGTTATGCTCAGAATTGAATTCTTGGGAACGTACTGTTGTGTATTCTTAAAAGTAAAGTACTGCTGTGAATTCATAAAAGTAAAGATACATCTCTGTTTCGTAACAGATTAAGTCACGACCTTGTGGGTCCTGCCCCTGGGTATCCTTGGTGTAGAGAGAATGTCCGCTTCCCGGAATCTGTTTGCCTTCAAAGTTAAATTTTTAAGCATAATCAGGGCCTTCGTTATCCAAGGGTGGATCTGTTTACTCAGCTACAGACTATTGGGTATCACGTAGCAATTTGTACGGAACTCTCAATCTGTTTGTTTTCCAGAAAAGATAAGGGCGGCTGGAGTCCTGTGGGGCTGTCCCCACCCTCCACGGCCTGCCGCTAGTGAGATCGCCTAGGACGAGTCTCTAGTTTATTCTGGCCCATCCTACCCCATGGCTTCCCGCTGCCTCATTTTAAGTGAGTTTGTCTGGGAAAGAAGTTAATCTACCCTGATCTGCTCTTCATCAGCATTTTGATCATGACATTAAGAATTTTTCTTACTTTTGTTAAAAAGAAACAACAGGCCCCAAATGGAATCACTTGTGCTAAACCCCACGTCAGCAAACCAAGATCTAATACCTAGCCTAATCGCAGCTTCAGCTTCTCCCAGGAATGGAATCCAAACCAGTCATTCTGGACTTTCCTGGCCGGCGCTAGACTTAGTGGGGCCACCTGCCTGACAGACCCCTGCTTTCCTCCAAAGGAAGGCGACCTTGCCTAAAATAACCCTTTGTTTACGACTTTCTTGTCCTACCCCATTTCTGCCTTTAAAAACCTCTTCTGCAGTTCTTTGGAGCTCCTTTCTGTTTCCTAGATGGATTGCTGCCTGATTCATGAACCATTGAATACAGCTAATTTAATACTCACCTTTACTCAGTTAAATTTTGTTTTTTAACAGTTTCAGCACCTAGAGACATCAGTGAGGCTTCAGGTTTTTTCTACAAGATCAAAACAGTATCACTATTGTCACTGACCAGGGCAACCAAGTCAGAACATCACACATAAATCCAATAATTCTTTGGGGCTGAAGGCTGAACTTGAGGGTTGGGTGGATTTTGTTTTGTTTGCTTCTTTGGCTTGTTGATTCAAGCAGCTTGAGTAGTTTAGCGGTTACAGGAGGGAAAGAGGGAAAGATGAGCTTCAGGACCTGCCCTGCTCAGCATTAATTTTAAAAGATTTTCTATCAAGGTTCATGCCATGGGAATTGATGAAATCAGCTGTCAAAGCAAGCTGGATTCACCCTTGGAGAGAATAAGAGAATAGACAATACAAGAAAAACCTAAAATGAACAGAAGAGCTTCCAAACATTCCTGCCGATCACCTACCACGGAAGGCAAACGAGAAAATAGGCTCTGGGAATAGACTGGCGGTTGCCGGAGGGAGGGTGCAGGGGCTGGGTGAGAACGGAGAAGGAATTAAGAAGCACAAGTTGGTGGTTACAGAAAAGTCCCAGGGAACAGAGTCGATAATATTGTAATGACATCATTATTCAATATGTGCGGTGCCGGAGGGGACTTGAAATATGAGGGGAAACACTTCGTAAAGTATATGATTGTCTAACCACTATCCTCTGCACCTGAAACCAATACAAAATCATATTGAATATAAACTGTCATTGAAAAATAAAATTTAAAAAAGAAAAAGAAAACAGGCTCTGGCATCTTATTTAAAGTCATATAGCCATTTTTTGTTTCATTTCGTTTTTGGTAAAGGCATCTTTTTTCTAGTTTTCAAAGTCCGGGTTGTCATGTTAACATATTTGCAATAATTCAAGTTAGCCAGATGAGACTGCAAAGATAAAATAGTTCCGGACCCAGAGCTGATGAACTGCTTTCTCAGGCCTGTGCGGCACTTTTGGTTTTACTTGAGGCACAGACTTAGCACAGGGTCTTCTGCATTATCGCACAGATTTCTGTCTTTCTTAAGTAAGATCCCTTGAGGGGAGTGAGAATATCTTGATCTTTCTGGTGCCCCCATAGTCCCTCACCCGAGCTGATGCATACGGAACGCTCAGGGTGAGGTGCTGGCTGTTTGGAT